>APFE030057038.1:29782-43680 GCA_000404065.3 Pinus taeda
ATTAGTAAAATTATATTTTTGGATAAAAGAGTTGTTTGTCATACAATTATAATTTTTTTAAGGTCGGTTTTATTTTCAATAGATTTTCTAGTTTTTACTAATGGTGGAGCATGTATTTTTAAGGATATAAATATTTTCGTCTATACAGTGTTAGGCGACTATTCAGGTTTGAAAATTTATATGTATTAATTAAAAACTTGTAATTTGCTATTAAAATTGGCGAATTGGTAAATATAATTTTTACTCAAATTGACAAATATATTTTCTCGTTTATGTCCAAAAAATAACCCATTTGCCGAATTTCACCCATAAAAATTTCCCTAATAGAATGTCCACTTAAAGCCTTGCGTTCGACAAACAAAAAATCATACACAATTTTCTTACCAAAACTTCCAACAATAATTGCCCAATGCTTCCTATTTCAACCAAAGGTGGATGTGGATGTTGACTTTTTTATTTTGATTTTTTAATTGTCAACCTAGATTGGTTCTCAAGGGAATATGCTCAGCATATGCTTCGTCTGAATGCTTATCAATGGTTGTAGTGTGTTACACAATTTGTTAAATTGCTTTAACTTTTAATAAATTTAAAAAATTAGATTTGTGTCACATGACTCCCTACCCACCAATTTCCTAGGAATTTTCAAAGCATACCTAATTTAAAAAAAAAAATGTCTTATATCTTGGTTTAAATGATAGGAACTCTTCAACACTTATATTTTTTTATCATAACACGGATTTTTAAAGTTTAAGTAAAATCAAAATTAATAATAATAATTTTGTTGCAATGTTTTTTCTTATATATTTATTTATGGTGGATCCAAATGTCGTAGTCTAAAAAATATGTTTTTTTGCAGTGAAAGTTATGGAAATTCTGACCATATTTTGAAAAAATCGAGCAGAGATTTTTGTAAATCCAAGTAAAAGCAATCAAAATTCATAATTTTAGGTGTCCTAGACTTTTTTGATGACGCTGAATCCATTTCCACCATCACAAACATGATTCAAACACTGCATCTACAAGATTCTCTGATTTTTTTTCCTGGATTCCAACCACTTTTAGCCGTCTGCGCAATTCCTCCGCCTTTGTAGTCGACTTCGATACAAATGAAACCTTTGGCTATATTAACCACATTAATATTTTTAATACAGTTGAACTGGTTATGACTTTTGAAGATATTTTCAATATTTTTTTTTTTTAATTTTTTTCTTTTTCTTTTATTAAGTAATAAATAATAAAATGTTGTTAAAGAATAAACTATCATTAAAAATTAATTAGTTTTAGAGAACTTTTATTGAAATTTAGATCTCTTTGCAATAGTGGAAGCTATAAAAAGCTTTCCAAAAATCCTGTTAAGAAGGTATCTAGAGCAGTAGCTCTTGCGATCAAGTCTTGTAATTCCACTAATCCTTTATCCCAGAAACTCATAGAGGGCAACCCCATTACACCTAAGATCTACGACCTTCCAAAGGTCCATAAGGAGGGGGTTCCCTTGAGACCCATTGTCAATACCATTGGTCGTCCTACTTACCTCCTTGCCAAATTCCTCGCCTTGAAGCTTAGACCCTTGGTTGGTCGCACGGAGTCTTTCGTCAAAGACTCTGCATCATTTGTTGATGATCTTAAGAGAATTAAGCTTGACCCCGAGGACATTCTGGTGAGTTTTGACGTGGTCTCCTTGTACACTTGTATTCCCATCAATGAGGCCATGGAGGTTATCAACAGGCTCACTGAACCTGATACCGCTCGGTTAGTTAAGTTGTGCCTTACTTCCAACTTTTTCAACTTCGAAGGAGAGTTCTATGAGCAAACCTGTGGGGTTGCCATGGGCTCCCCCCGTCCCCTGTTGTCGCTAATCTTTTTATGGAGGATTTTGAGTCCAAGGCTTTGGCTTCTGCCCGTCTCTTACCGAAGTTATGGAAGAGATTTGTAGATGACACAGGCGTCGTTTGGTCTCATGGTCATAATGAGTTGGATCTTTTCTTTCGTCATCTCAATAATCAATCCTTTGCCATTAAATTCACTATGGAAAAGGAATTCAATGGTTGTCTTCCGTTCCTTGATGTTCTCATCTCTAAGAATAATGATGGTTCCTTTCCCCACTAGGTATTTCGAAAAAAGACTCATACTGATCAATGTCTCCATGTTAGCTCCCATCATTTCCCTTCTCAGAAGTTGGGTGTTCTCAGCACGCTTGCTACCCATGCTTTAAGAATATCTGATGAAAAGAGCTTGGAAAAGGAGAAGGCTCTCCTAGATGTCTTTATTAAAAATGGTTACAGTAGACGCCTGGGTCAGAAAGCCTTCCTCAAGGCCCGAAAGGAGCCTTCAATCCATAAAGATCCTAAAGACCGGGTCCTAGGGGTTCACCTACCTTACATCCAAGGGACCACTGACAGGATTGTCGGGATTCTTAAGAAGCACAATGTTCCCTTGACCTTTAGACCTCTGAATACCATCCATAGCTCCTTGAGATCAGTTAAAGATCCTGTCGACTCTAAAGACATGAAGGGTGTCAATGTCATTCCCTGTTCCTGTGGGACACCATACATTGGTGAGACTGGTCGTTCTATTAATTAAAGGATTAATGAGCACTCGATAGACTTAAAGCATGGAAGGGAAAAGTCCTCAGTCCTTGCAGAGCATGTCGAGAAGACTAAACATCATGTCTGCGTAGTGTCACCATCGAAAATTTAGAGAAGCCCTTGAAATCGAGAAAAAGCCTAATAATCTCAATAGGGATGATGGCTGGAAGATCAGTAGTCGCTGGATCCCACCCTGTCTTCCTAGCCTCTTCATCCCATGCTTTCCTTCGTTCCTTGTTATCTTTTATCTTCCCTTGATCAGGTTTGCATTGTATTACTCTTTAATATAATTTTATTATAATTAGTAATAAATGAACTTTTCACCCTAGGCCTATCTTATTAATATATTTTTAACATTAAATCAATTCTTAGAAATAGAAATTAACCTTATAATAAAAGTTATAACATTATCACTAGTATCATTAACATTTATAAATAATACAAAAATGTAACACTAATAATAATATTAGTCTTTTAATAGAATTAATCAGATTATAAGTTAGTAATATTAGCTAAGTATTATTAGTTTGAGTTGATAATAATAATAATAATATTACTATGATTTTTGGAGTTGTCTATAATGAGACTTTTTGGAGATTCCGATGATGGAATCCAGCGGAAGAAATGAGGTTAAATCTTGAGTTTTAGCAGTTAAAATGGTTTTTTAACTGCATATTTGGATTCAACACCCTGAAAAACCCTTGGGACCCTTTGATTGTGCAGAAACTAGCTATCAAACTTGCGATTCCAATAAATTGCCACCGGATTTTGACTGGAAAAACCTGCGGGAAAAGCTTCCAAAAAGTCTCATTATAGACAACTGCATGATTTACCTGCACCATTAATATTAATAAAATAATTAATAAGATTATTTATAATATTATATAATTCTAATAGTAGACAATGGCACTTAAAATATGAGAATTTACCATGATTAAGACATGAATATAACATATTATAAACTATTTTAGAACAATACTATTATTCTAAATAATAATTATAACAATAAAATTATTAATTTAAATTTTTTTACACCTGACCCTTCACTTGGGCCTTGTCAAATCTAGCCGTTAGGGGCCTTGTTATCGTTTACCGGTAAATAGCTGTTGGAATAGCCTGTCCTCATTACTTATCTTTACGCTCTTATTGGATCTTTCACTGCTGGTTGATTCGAAACATATCGACAAATGATTTTTTATTTATTTGCCAAAATATTCTGCACAACAATTTATAATCTCAAAGGTTCTCATTCTATAATTTATTTTTAATTATATTGTTTAATAATAAATATTATCATTTATTATATTTTAATAATTAAATAAAAATTAAATGAAATTTAAAATTAATAAATATAAGATTTATATTTTATATAAGAGGGAAAAACAAAATAAAATGTGTCAATGTCCTAGATGATGAACTAAAATGAGTCAGAATCCATATCAAAATTCTATAATTAATATCTTCAACCATCAAATGCAACTCAACACACCGCAAGTGAAAAGTGTTGAAGAAGATTGCGTTGCATCATCATTGACATTTTTGATAAATAAAAACAACCCACCGCAACTGAAGTGAATTTGTTGGCATATTAACCTACTCCTTTATGAAACACCAAAAAGCCTAATCATCCGCAAACGACAAGAGGAAGCAACTACATTCTTCGATAACTTGCACAATATTGAAATTTGAGATCCATGACTTGAGCATGCAGTCTTCCTCACTTCTTCGTGACAACATGACAACAGGCATCAGATCAACTAGAATCATACAGAGAAATTATATCTAGAATCATCTCTTCTGGCAATACTGACATGGCACATGCATTAAAACGTCCTTGCTGAATATTTCCCAAATTCAGGCCAAGCCCAGTAGCATTCATACATTGAGTTATATACATAACTGCCATCCAAGCTAATCCAATGCGTGGATGGTGTATGCCTTGTCCTCAAGGAGGCATTTCTGTGTTCGATACACTTCATCACCACAACCGCTGCAATCCCAAATCTGTCTCCTCTGAATCCAAAATTCTGAGACTGCCCATAACATATTGCTGCAACAAGAAGCACAACAGCAAGGATCTTCACAAATTAACTGGAAAAACCAGCAATTTTAAGCCCATTTGCAGATCAGAATCGGACCTTCACATTCTTGTTTCTACTACAGCAGAGTGCTCTGATGAACTTGATAAAAGCAAGAGAAGCTATGTTCAAAAATTTGTGGAGCTTGCAAGCAGGCCGAGAGATATGTTATCATTAGGGTGGCTCCCTAAAATGGGGAGGAATTATGGGTCAGGCTTAATGGTGGTGCTGGGTCTGGGTTACTGGGTTCAAGGATTTCGCATTTTCCCATGGTGGGCTCTCAATTTTTACTTTAAAGACAATCTCAGACTCGACCCTGCCACAATGCAGTTCCTGCAAAATACTGTCAACTTGCCTATGGTGGCCAAACCTATATATGGCATTTTCTCTGATGCGGTCTATATTGGAGGGGCGCACCGCTTGCCCTATATTTGCATAGGAGGTCGGTGCAGCTTCTTTCTTCATTTTCTTTATTCTTTCTTTCAGTAAGACTTCCTATATATTTTCTTGCCTGAGTTGTGTGTCCACATTGTTAATTTTTTGGGTTTGGGTTAACTCTCAGCCTTTTCTTTTTGGGATTTTTGTTAAAACCTATTATTTACAAGTTTACTCTAGTAATGCATTGTTTTCCTGTGCTCTGTAATACTTGCTATGCCGTTTCCTGTATTTTTAGTGTTTTCTTTGTTATACACACACACACCCAACTTCTCACTTTGGCTTTGAACTTGGCATTGGTTACTTAATTTTCGGTCCTCGCTCAAATTAGTACGAACCAAAGTCACATCTTACCAATTTTCGATCATACTCACAGTAGTACAGATCAAAGCCACAGGGCTCTGCAACTACTTAACAAACCCAAAGTTGAAGGAATATTAACTTCTCAAACTCAGGAAAACCAAAACCAACATTGAGTGTAACTAATTTTGACCAAGAGTTTTCATTGAGATTTTAACTGGCTTGCTTTCAGAGAACGCAGTTAACTCCGGAGCAGAGTTGCCAAACTGGACTTGGCACAAGACCCTTTTTGGTAAAGGGTCAAACTTGAATCATGACTCCGCAAAGACTCAAGAATCAAACCAGCAAAGAAATGCAAAATAAAACTTTTGGAATCCTAAAATTGTATACCAACTATTCCGTATATCGAAAAATACATGCAACATAGCATGAGGTTATGAGGGGCAAATGGTCTTTTGGGGCTTTTTATAGCATCAGGTCATTATTTGGCCTAGGTTTCAGATCTGGCTGAGTTTCAGTGAGATTCGAGTGGTTTAACCAAGCCCTGTCAAAGCTGGTGGACTTTGCTAAGGTTAAACTTTTGTCTGTTTGGGTCAAACTGAGTCTTACAGAGTATGCCCAGGTCTGGGCTGGTCTGAAGTGATCTATTTCGGGGACAAGTTGGGTTTACTCGGATTTGGGTGACTCCAATGACTTTGATGAGGAGCACTAACAGAGTTTAGAATCTTGTTTGTAGGGTGGCCCTTTCTAAATCACTTCCACCAGGAGGATCCAACAAAGTCATCTTAAACAAGGGATAAATGGTAAAATATCATTAATCCACCTCATGTTTCTTGAATATAGTATATACCCCACTTGTATAGGCATTACTCATGGTTGGGATTTAGGACTTCTATGCTTAAGGCTTATCCCTATCTTATCTCAATAAAGCTATAAACCATTGTAGTATCATGTTTTCCTTCTACATTATCTCTATTGCATAACTGTCATATCCCTTGCTTGTGTGTAGTATATTTCTGTGAGGAGGTGACTCAGTTATTTTCCTTGTTTGAATTCCAATGGGATTTTCGTTATTTTCCTTGTTTGAATTCCAATGGGATTTTCGTAGTTGGTCTGAGAAGGTTGAATGATAATCACAAGTGCAAATGTTTGGCTTACCACTTCAATCAATATAATGACACACATTTGTTTTAGATGGAAAAGTTTTGCCTTAAATGTAAAGCACTTTCCTATGTGTGACAATACAGAAATAATAATTGAATTATCCTTCACTCTTTATATTGCTCTCCACGCAATTTTCCTTGTTTGAATTCCAATGGGATTTTCGTAGTTGGCCTGGGAAGGTTGATCACAAGTGCAAATGTTTGGCTTACCACTTTAATCAATATAATGACACACATTTGTTTTAGATGGAAAAGTTTTGGCTTAAATGTAAAGCACTTCCCTATATGTGACAATACAGAAATAATAATTGAATTATCCTTCACTCTCTATATTGCTCTCCAATTCACCATCATGTCTGCAATTTTACATAAATTTGTGATATTTTTCTCTATGTTAGGATTTACCTTCTTGTTTTACATCATTCAATTCACCATTTTAATTTTCATTTCATACGTTTTTGTTTCATTTTTTGGTCATTCATGGACATCAATGAAAATATCATATTTTATCTTCACAAAATACTCATTGGCAAAATACAGCTCTAAAGTTTTTCTTGGTTGTTGACTTTACAGGCTTATTGCAAGCAATTTCATGGGGATCAATTGCATTTATTCCAGCTGCAGGTTCGTCTATTGCTATTATAACAGCCTTTCTCCTTCTTAGCAATCTTGGTGCCTCGGTTGTGGAGGTAGCCACTGATGCTTTGGTGGCAGAATGTGGTAAAAAGAACAAAGGTATTTCATCGGGTGAACTTCAATCCTTTGCATGGATGGCATTGGCTACAGGGAGTGTCCTGGGTAATTTGTTTGGTGGGATTTTTGTGAGCCAAGTTGATGCAAAGACTATGTTCATCATTTTTCTTTTACCTTTGAGCATTCAAGTTGGGACTTCCTTGATTTTCAGGGAGGAATCCTTTGGTCTTTGTAGTACAAAGCAAACTAAAGTTGCACATTATCCAAGCCCAATAAAGGGGAAGTCACAAGGTGCACCATCTTTTCCCAAATCGATCACAGGTGCATCTATGAATAATATAATTGGTCTAGAGTGGAGGAAGAGGTCTATAATGAGAAGCATCAAGAATCAGATCTCAGATATTGTAGGAGTCATAAGGAGACCAGAAATTGCATATCCTGTTGCTTGGTTTGCTGCATCTATTGGAATGACACCCCTTTTAACAGGAACTATGTTTTTCTACCACACACAGCATTTGAAGATTAATCCACACATCTTGGCACTTGCAAAGGTGGTTGGACAGATGAGCCTTTTATTAGGAAGTTTCATCTACAATCGCTTCTTAAAGAAAGTTCCTTTGAGGAAGCTGGTTGCTGGTGTGCAGATTCTTTTGTCACTATTTATGTTAGCTGACATTTTTCTTGTGAAGCAAATAAATATTCAATTGGGAATACCAAATGAAGCTTATGTTATAGGAATATCAGCATCTGTAGAAGCTATTGCTCAGTTCAAATTACTTCCCTTTATTGTGCTGCTTGCTCAATTATGCCCTGCTGGCTGTGAGGGTTCACTCATGGCCCTTTTCATGTCAGTACAGTGCTTGGCTAGCATAGTGAGTGGTTATTCGGGTACTGCCCTTGCATCGTTTCTTGGTGTCTCATCAGGGGACTACTCCAGATTGCCATTGGGTATATTCATTCAATCCATGGCCACAATGGTTCCATTAACTTGGATATCATTATTACCTGGTACAAAAACTGCTATTGAATGTCATAAAAGAAGCAGCAAAGTACTCTGAAAGTTATTCGGTTACTGCCCTTGCATCGTTTCTTGATGTCTCATCAGGGGACTACTCCAGATTGCCATTGGGTATATTCATTCAATCCATGGCCACAATGGTTCCATTAACTTGGATATCATTATTACCTGGTACAAAAACTGCTATTGAATGTCATAAAAGAAGCAGCAAAGTACTCTGAAAGTCAGAAGCAGCAAAGTACTCTGAAAGTCACTCTAGTGATAAGATTGCTCGTTATGCATTGCAGCCCCAAATCAGGTACTAAGTTTAGCACTCTTTAAAAGCATTCACCAGAGATTCTGAGTCTGATATTTTAGACCAAGCGTCTAAAAGATAGATGCTTGTGTACGAGCTGAATGTTATAAGCTTGCTTTTCAGAAACCCTTGATTGGGTTGAAAGAATACTTTTCTCTCTCATGAAACAAAACTTAATGACTTTTTGGGATTTGTTCTGAATGCTGGACTATAGGCCTCTACGCCTGCCATCATGAGGAAAGGATACAATATTCTTCGGCATAATATGTTTCATGGTCCTTGTGCTTCTTTGGGATGGATTTGTATTTGCGTCTTCCTGTACAAGTGGAAGCCATCTCAGTAGGAATATGATCATGTTCTCCATGGCATTGGCAGTAAGTTCAGTCAATGTTATGTTCAGTTACCATGCTAGTGTACAGTGCATGGGAAAGGTAGAAAAATCTTACCTGGTTAATAACACTAACATGGATTCATCTTAACCCCATATTTATTAAGCATCAAGAGCATTAAAAAAGAAACTGAAGCGTATCTTCTCACTGCTTAAAAGTTTGGGTTTAGGATGGATCTCAGTTGGTTTCTTATGTTATTATGTATATTTTTTTGCTTAAAAGTTTGGGATTAAAATGGATCTCAGTTGGTTTGGTTTCTTCTGTGATTATGTATATTTTTTATTATTATGATCGAGTTTTTTTAATATTCCTTTCATTATTATAGTGGGCTTTTGTTTTTCACTTTTACATTAGTTTTGAACTTTTCTGTCATTTTGGTCTTTTAACAATATTTGATTTCACACCTCTTATCCATACTGGGCTAAAGAGTGAACCTCTGGTGCAATCAATATCATTGTTTAAAAATACTCTGAAGAATTCCATAACTTTGGTTAGTATTAAATGAAATTATTAGTTTTTTAACAATATTTGATGTCACACATCTTATCCATACCGGGCTAGGCTACAGACTGGACCTGGCTTGCTTGGTCAATCAATATCATTGTTTAAAAATACTCTTAAGAATTCCATAACTTTGATCAGTATTAAATGAAATTATTCAAAGAACTTGGGTGTACTGTTCCATCCCGTCAAGTTTTTCAGAGCAAGAATGGGAACAAAATATATCTTGTCACTGGCACCACTAGGGCTTTAATATTGAGTGCTTGACTAATAGTAATTGCTGATATGGAAGTCGATATCGAAAGCTCGCTCGTGATGTTAGTTCCTACCTCCTGCTGTATCTTCGCACGGCTTAAAACTTTGGGATTAAGATGGATCTTTGTTGGTTTTTTCTGTTATTTTATATATTTTTTATTATTTTGATTGTGTTTCTTTTAATTTTTTTTTCATTATTATAGTGGGTTTTTGTTTTTCACTTTTACATTAAAGTCTTGATTTTTTTTTTTATTATTTATTTTTTAATTTTAGTCGATTTCAAGTTTTTAACAATATGTAATGTTGCACATCTTAATTTTAGGTTTTTAACAATATGTGATGTTCTTAATTTTAGGTTTTTAACAATATGTGATGTTACACATCTTATTCATACTGGGCTATAAAGTGCACCTCACTTGTCTTGGTGCAATCAATATCATTGTTTAAAAACACTTCTTAAGAATTCAATAACTTTGGTTAGTATTAAATGAAATTCCTCAAAAACTTGGGTGTCCTGTTCCATCCCTTCAAGTTTTTAAGAGCAAGAACGGGAATAAAATACATCTTGCCATTGGCACCACTAGGGCTTTAATATTTAATGCTTGACTAATTGCTGATATGGAAGTCGATATGGAAAGCTCCTGTTGTTAGTTCTTACTTCCTGCTGTATCTTCTTACTGTTTAAAAAAGTTTGGAATTAAGATAGATGTTTGTTGGTTTTTTTGTTATTTTGTATTTTTTTTATTATTGTGGTCTTTTTTGTGATTTTCCTTTTCATTATTTGGTGGGCTTCTGTTTTTCACTTTTACATTGGGGTTTTGAATTTTTAAATTTATTTTAGTTTTTTTAAAAATATGTAATATTACACATCTTATTCATACTGGGATGTAAAGTGCACCTCACTTGTCTGGGTGCAATCAATATCATTGTTTAAAGACAATCTTAAGAATTCCATAACTTTGGTTAGTATTAAATGAAATTACTCAAAGAACTTGGGTGTCCTGTTCCATCCCGTCAAGATTTTCAGAGCAAGAACGGGAATAAAATACATCTTGTCATTGGCACCACTAGGGCTTTAATATTTAATGCTTGACTAATTGCTGAAATGGAAGTCGATATGGCAAGCTCCTGATGTTAGTTCCTTCCTCCTGCTGTTATACAGGGTTTTCTACTTGTATTTGAGATTAATACTCTGTAGCTTTTGTGTCCGGTTTTGGATTTTTTGAAATCTTTTACTTTAAAATGATGGGGAGCTGGTGATCTTGAAGAAGATAAGACACATAACTCTTCAAAGAGGACTGTTAAGGCTTGATGTCTGGTAACCTCCTCCATATGCCACATATGCAACCAAAAACCTGCACGAAACTTTTAGCTATATATTGGTGGCCAAGTTAATGAAGAATAAATAGATGTGCCTGACCAATTCATATGTGAACTATTCCAATTTCCTCTCTTGTTCGTTCCTCAGAGTAAGGAGGCAGCTTCCTTCTTAGTGTCTTAACACCTAACAAAGCTCGAATATCATTTTCAGCCACTGTACTTTTTGTTTATATTAAACATAGCTCAAAGCTGTTATTGCAAAGTAAAAAGCTATCTTCTATGGCTGTGAAGATAAGCATTGCCATTGAATGCATCACTAGAGAAATATATCCATTTTCTGTATAGGTACTGGAAACCGTGGGATGATTTGTATTGCTTTAAAAATTTCATTCCTTTGTATAAAAACATACAAGCTTGGTTCTACATAGTGCACTGGGGAATTCAACAGTATGCGTTGATAGGGTTCCGGAATATTCTGAAGATGGCATTCTGACAAGTGCATAATAATCTTCTGAGAAGTCATCAACAAATGCATGATATTATTGCGGCTGTCTCAATGCCCTTTTCCATGTCCATTGATGTGTGGAACTTTCTTCTGCTAAAAAGTACAATAAGGCTATGCTTTTGGTTCGTCAGGACAAGTCGGATAGATTACGAAGTAGATTGTTCTGCTTTTGGTTGGTCAGGACAAGTCAGATAGATTACGAAGTAGATTGTTCTGCCCCGGAGTTTGTGATAAAAATAAAATTGAAATGTTGGATTCAAAATATCATTTTATAGATGATTAGCACTGTTACAATTTCCTTGCTTCCTCATGCATGTATGATCATTGAGTAGGTAAACTATCTGGATAGCACATCTTCAAGTTGAATACTTTCAGTGACTGAAAAAATAATGCAGGATGCTTTTTAAAGATCTTAAAATGATTGAACCAATCAGCCATTAATCTACCATATTGTCAAAGCCTTAATAAGATGAGTACAGTGGAAGGTACGAATAGCAACCCTACTAATATAACCTACACTTTTTTGGTCATCTTTAATTGAACTGCTGTGTGCTTGCATTGGTTTTCTTTGATCCATTACTTGTAAAAAGTCTAGACCATCATAAGCATATACTGCGCATTGGAATCTAACTGCTTAGATGGCTAAAGAGGGAAACACCAATCAAAAGTATAGTTAATACTAAATAGAGTGCTTTAACCTACAAACACATACTGCTGATAATTAGACAGTAATCCTGCAAATCTGAACTCTCAAAACAACTCTATTTAACCTGCAAACACATACTGCTGATAATTAGACAGAAAGCATGCAATCTGAACTCTCAAAACAGCACCAGTGATTTTGTAAATCTGAACTCTCAAAACAGCACCAGTGATTTTGTATTAAATCTGGAAACAGTGAACTAACAATGCTAGAGTTTCAAAACTCAACTCTTGAACCTTCATAGTCGTGTGCAACCCTTCTCCTTTACAGACTACGGAGAAAAGAGGGCTCAATAAATTTGGACACATGGACAGCAGTTCTTCAACCGGGAGTATCAAACCTTAACATTAGAGTACCTTCGTTACATGGATAGATGAGCCAAATCTAGTATGTTTATATTAGAGATGATTTGAAGCATACAAGCATGTTTCCTTTTAGAGATTTACACTTTTAAATGAGGTTATAAATCAACATGCATGAGTGCCTTTATTAACTTAGGTCATCGTGGTTCTTCAACCAGCAGTATCAAACCTTAACATTAGAGTACCTTCGTTATATGGATAGATGAGCCAAATCAAGTATGTTTATATTAGAGATGATTTGAAGCATACAAGCATATGTTTCCTCTAGAGATTTGCACTTTTAAATGAGCTTATGAATCAACATGCATGAGTGCCTTTATTAACTTAGGGCATCGTGTTTTCTAACTCTGCATTTAAAAAAAAGTCCAAATTAGAATAACATTGTTAGATATAGGAAAATCATTTAAAACTAGAAATGAATGAGGTTGGTGCATGTATGCAACCCTATCTTCCCCTCCACAAATGCTTCTCAAATGTTTATATGTTGTCATCACTGCTATACAAAACAAAACTATTGAAGTATCGTGGAATGGAACTATTGGACCACTATATAGTATAGTACTATTGTGCCTACCTTATTAGAAGAAGACATTGTGCCTACTTTATTAGAAGAAGACATAAGGTAGAAGACAAGATAGTACACTATTGTGTCTATTGTGTCTACCTCAGTAGAAGAAGAAGGTTGCCTTAATTGTAATACAATGCAAGTTACACACAAGTAAAACTAACTCTCTTGCTTGGTGAGGAAGTGGTTTTCACCACATCAAGATTTTCTTTAAACATCTTGAACTTCTTTGTTAAGGGCTTGGTCAAGCTATTTGTAACTCAACAATCTATAAAAATGTACAAGAGAACCATCACTCTCTTTTGGATCTTGACTATGATGAAGTAGCATCTAATACTAATATGTATGGACCTATCATGAAACACTCGATTCTTAGATAGTTTGATATAATTTTGTGTTGAAAGTGTTGGACCTGCCAACATGTCAAGGGGATCTCCCCGGTAATAAGTTCTAATTAGACCTCAGACCATTTGGTGTAGGAGTCACAGCAGTGGCTTGTAAGATAGCCTTGACCGCGATGTTGCACAGAGGCAAGTAAGATAACTTTGTCAGTAGCAAGGGTGTAACTGGTGTAGTGAGTCAAGGAATGATTATGAGAGGTGTTAGTGTCAGTCTTTCAAGCCTTCCTCTAGTGATCAAATATGCTCTTACAAAGTGATTTTGAAGTGTCAAGGTCAAATTTTGTCATTTCAGTGAGTCTTCAAGCAAAATTTGGTCACTAAGCATTAGGT
>APFE030057038.1:45701-72072 GCA_000404065.3 Pinus taeda
TAGCTACGAGGCTAAGTGGTTTGATGTTGCCTTGGAGTTTACCTTTTTCAGCCTGAGGTGAAATTTCAAGCGCTAACAAGAGGTTCCAACACTTCAAAGGGAGAGGAAGGTGAAGGTGAGTTCCAAGTTGAAAGGGATCAGTCCCAACTTGGCTAGGAACACAACACAAAGGACATGCATAACTTCCAACAGAGGAGTCGATGCGGATGCGACAGTCCCAACATACAAGGTAAGATAACACGAACAACACTCACGGATCCGTCCGAGACAAGTGTGACAGTTAATATAACAAGGTTCAGAGAAATGTTTGTTTGATGTTTGGCAGAGCAGTCGACATAGAAGGTGACAACGTTAACAACATATGCAACATATTGACAACAAGATTTATATAATTGCGTACAAATCAGTTCATATACAAGTACGTAAGTTAAACAACATATATCATTAAGGCAACTGGAGCAGTCCAACTAAAACAACATATGCATGAAAAAGTGTTGGATTTTATTATATAAAGAAGTGTAAAGTCATAATCATATAATACACCATGTAAACATGCTAGCCCCATTAGTGGAACGTTACAGCCACATCTGCCTGGTCCTCGAAAGAGATGTACTAGCTCCGTGCAGTGGAGAAGCCAAGGCGCGTTACAATACTGTCCAAGCCTTCTTCAAGATAATCTTAGTAGAGGCTTGGCTGACCAAAAACCTATACAATGAATTATGAGGGACTATTTATAGCAAAGGGTGGGGCGACTCTTGACATTCCCCTTTGTGACCGTTCAACTACCCTCATGACTCTTCAGCTACTCTATGACTATTACATTCACTCTTGAGACTTGACTTACACTTGACATGACTCAACATTACAATGCACATGTACCCATGTGAACAATGGCTTGAACAAGCCAAACTAGACACCACTCTGACTTAGACAACTATAGAAGTCCAACTGCTCGGCATTCTCATGCTGATCGACAATAACATATTGGTACCAAGATAGATTGGTAGTCTCTAATAGTGTTTGTGTGTTCCGCTGTGACATCCGTTTGGAACCTGAACCTTGCCTCCATGGCATCCAGGTACACTGCTTGGGCTCCTCTGTCCAACTCATCTGAAATAATGCGCAACATTGTCCTCAATGTGGCTGGACCAGCAACAAACTTGCGCATGATCTCTGCATTGATAGGCAAGTTTGGACTGGTGGCGACACGCATCAACTCGTTGAAGTACGAGTCAAGCTCCTGTTGGATCTGCTTCTTGGTCTTTGCTTGGGTGAGAGTCCCAAGTGATGGAATCGCATATGTGTGCACAACATCTCCATGCTCTTGAATACTTGTGCATGGGAAGCATGTATGCCAGTGATGAGTTGCAGTAGGTCCTCCTAGTTCCAGATCTGACTCCGAATACGTGCTTGCAGCTCAACCATATTGACCTTCATCATCTTGGGCAAATGAAGCGGGGCTGCTTCCTACTTCATCGTCCATGCTCGCATGCTATCAATGACAGCATGTATGTTCTTCAAGATGCGAGCTCTTCTCACACATCGATGCTACCAATTGTGAAGATGAACGACTGTTTGATGCACGGTGTTGAATTTGGAGTGCAATGCTCACATGACTATGTCCAAGGACAATACTTCGTCTAGTATTGCCTTCTTCAGTTCAGCTCGGGCAGACATTGTCACCAAGTCTCCTCCTTGCTTGGCCACCTATAGTTCGTTCGCCCTTCGCTCATTCTCAAGTATGAGGAAGCGAACACTGGAGCTAGTGGCTTCGACATACACTCTAGTTGCATCAGCCAAAGCAGCTGGGTCCTTGTGCACATCGATCACGATCACTTGTTCTTCAACTTACATAGGGGATGTTTGGTCCTCCAGAGTTGGTACTTTGTTAGGGTGCACAACTCTATGTTGAGATTCATCAAATGATTTGTTGCACATCTCTGCTTTCGGTTGACCACTAAGGATCTCAGTGAGTCCTTGGTCATTTGAGACTTGCTCATCATCTGGATGCATGGAAGCAGGCAAGCCGACCTCTCTGTGGTGAGGCATGAGGTTAGTATCCTGTCCCAACTCCTGCTGCTCCATGTCTGCATCTAATTGTTAAAAATCTTGTTCTATCTCATGAGCAAAGTCTTGCCCTTGCGAGGGTTCACCCTGTTCTCTTGATGCCAGTTATTCAGAAGAATCAACTACTTGTATGGGCGCTGCTTTGTTTGTCTGCACGTGATGTGCGCCTTGCTGAATCTGCCATTGTTGCGCTTCCTTCTCATGTTGGCGCATCTCTTGTTCTTTCTGGAGTTGCTCCATTAGCTCATGCAACTCCTTCTCTGCTTCTTCCATTCTCTTTTGATCCCTCTGCCTTCGTGCAATTCACTTGTTGCGCTGCTGTCTCTTATGTTGAATAACCATAACTGCTTGTTCTACAAGTGGATCTGCTCGAAACTTGTAGCTTTGTTCCTCCTCCATGCGGTCAACAATCTTTCTCTTCCCTTTGTCGCGCGCAGGTATGCTTGGCTCTGCTGCTTCTGTTGTTGTTGCAACTGCTGGTGTTCTCTGTGGTGCTGTTTCATGTTGCCGTGCTAACCATTCTACGGCGAAACCAACCTGTTCATTGGGTCCGGAATGATGGTAACAATACCTCCATAAGTCTTCCTTAGCCCAATGAAATGCCCCATGGATCCAATTGAACTAAACTCTCATGCAATGATCCTTCACAATGCAATGTGGGTCATACGGGTTGAAGCTTCGGAGGTCGAACGGGTACTTCCTCATTTGTTCAGCTTTGACATTCGCTTGCTTAATGCTTCAAATCTCGTAAAACCCAATCCGCAATGGAAGAGTGGGCCAAGGTGCCTTCTTCTTCTGCTGCAGCCTAGCTGTCCCGTTGAAATATGATACACTACTTCCTGCATGACAAGCACGTCCAAAGCAAACTTTGGCAAAACATGTGGAGGCTTCTTTGCACTGAACACTTGGATGAATGTGCATTTCGGTGAGGCATACCAATCTACAATGCCTAGCAATGCATCACTTCTTTTGACATGCAGGGTGGATCTTGTTTGAATATCAACCTGTACATTGGGGCGACAAGATGGTCGGACAACCATTTGATCACTCCTCTGAAGTTGCACTCAGAGAACAACTTGAAATATGTGCTCACAATAGCCTCTACCGGTGACCATGCCCACTCTAATCCCTGGAATTCATGTCGGGCACAGATTGCATCTAGAATGTAGGCAGACATATAAGTCTCTCCATGCATGCCTTCGGGTAACTGTCGAGCCTCCGTGACTTGCTCCTTCAGCTGATGAGACAATATGCCAGACCATTTGCATGGTCTTCCTTCTCTAGCCAGTTGGTCCAGCGCAACCACCCAACTCTGAGGGAAGGTCTCAGTGCTTGCTTGGCCACTCAGTCGACATGCGAATATGACCAAGTATTGGTATGCCTTCCTCAATATCTTTGTCTTATAGATCTTGTTAGGGGTCATCTTGAAACGAGCTGGCTCCTTTACACAATCCTTCAGAATATCTCTCGAGTGGCCTCTGTTGTTGGGCAAGCTGAACAGAGGGGTCATGACAGTGATGGGCTCGTCCGTCTGATACATCTCATCGTAATCTCATGCCCAAAAGGTTGCAAGCTTCGTCCCACTGCACTGCTCAAGGTCATCGTCTCGGGGTTGGTGTGAGAGACAATCCAATGAATCATATCCGCACATGGGAACACGGGGTATCTGCATGCAATCCGGTACAGGTCAGACTTATGAATGTTCACATACATCTGACAGTCTTCAAGGTTTTCCCCAAAAGTACCTGCGAATGTTTCATTCACCTATTGCCATTTTAGTTTGATGTCCTTGTTTAGATACAACTTCGTATCTTCGTAGATCAGCATGCTAGAGGACACCTGTTCAAATGCAACACTATCAGTGTCCTGGAACCTTGTTCTCTTGGAAGCCATTGAGACAGATGAACACCTGAAAGATTTGGAAACAAGCAGCATGCATGGCAAGAAATATGTCAGTGAAAACAAAGCAAGTTTGGGGAAGGTCACAACACATACCTGGGGCACTAATGAGCAAGATTGTGCAAATTTCACTGGGAGGCTGAGTGACTCGCTGCCAGAACTGCGCAAAAGGCAGTCTGGACTGACTGGGAGGCTAAATTGGTTGCTGGGTCTGCAAATGCGCAATCCAGTTGGGTAGTTGGCTGTTGGGATTACGCAATGCGCACTTCCAACTGGGAAAGACTGCTGCCCTAGGGACAATTTTGCGCAAATTTTTGGGCCAAGCAGCGACTGACCTCCATAAATGCGCAATTTAGTTCAGAAGGCTAGTGCTGGGCCAAAATGCGCAAATATGGAGAGGAAAGTGAGCCTTCCTGCTCCAGATTGTGCAATGCAGCCTTGGTGAAGGCAGAGACCGGGCCAAGGTTGGCTCGACTCGCTGACGGGAAATTGGAAAGCAAGTCGATAAAATGCATGGCGACACTAAGTGATAGAAGAAGTGATAAACAGACTGTGAGGGGAATGGACCAAGTTCGGGTAAGCAGACTGTGAGGGGAATGGATTGACTGTGTTTGACAGGATGCCTTTGTGCGAGGAAAGCACTGAAGCTTGAGTACTTGACGAAGCAAGACAAAGTGTTGTGTATGGTTGGTAGGGAGGCTCCAAAACAAGTTGAGGAAAAATTTTGGAGGGTGGTTGTAGCCGCTATAATACTTTGATTATTAGAGTAAATCATGTTAGTCTCTAAACATTGATTTATCGACTTTGCTAATCATTTTCTTATACAAATGACTTCACAACTAGGAAAACTTGTTGCCATATGCATTTCTTCTACAACTAAGTGCCATTGAACCATGCATCTTTTGGAACCAAAAAGCCATCCCTAAACCCATATTGAAGCAACACTTTGAAGTGATCCACTTGTCACTAGCACTACTTTCCTATTCAAAGTCTATAAACCCATATAACACCAACTCTCCATCACCAACATTTATCATAGAAAAATGCATTATGCTCTTCAAATATTAGAACACATTTTTTCCAACAATCCAATGAACCTAGGCCCCCCTGGGGAGCTCACTTGGCAAGCCTGTGAAAATGTAAAGTAAATGTGAATACAAGGTCCCATGTTCAAAACATCAAAATGTTAACATGTGGCCTCATGCTAGGGGTGATAAGAAATGACTTATGGGTTGTAGTGGTAGTGGTCAAAATCGACTTTGTATTATGCAAGTACGAAACCGACCTAGTTGTTGATTCCCCTATATACAAAATAAATAAATAAAAAAGAAAAAAAACACAAAAAACAAAAACAAAAAATAAAAAAACCAATCCAATGAATCTTTGTAGGCTTTACCATACACTCACTCAAGATGTCGACTACAAACAAGTATCAAGTTTGTTATTTATGAGACACATGAGAGAACTTATCCATTACTTGTACACAAACTAATGAATCAAATTTGAATTTGTATCATCAAATACATATTTGCTACTATAGCCATGAGCTTACAATTTGTCACTTGAAATCTTTTTAGAATTTCAATTGCATACTTACCATGTCCAATGAAGAACTCACTTGGGCTTTGCCACACCTCCAAACCAAGTAGTGCATCAATCCAAGGTCATTCCTATCAAATTTGTTGGTTAACTCCACCTTAACTATGTTATGATTTTTTCTAAGCGTCTTATAGGTATAACATTGCCTACACATAGGGATAAAAGAAGCATGGTGGAATGGAATTTGATGTAGCGCATTCAGATTGCCCCATTTTTTATTAGCCCCATTTTTCTCATCAACGTTATTTCCATGCATGTCGATCATTTTTTAGAAAACAAATGATTTGGGTCGTCTTAAAATTGGTCAAAAGCTTTACAGGCCAAGTTTCATGGACAAATATCCCCTTGCAGAGGTGGAACTCAAACTTTTGGCATAATTATAACATGATTTTGAGCCAAAATTGCCCAAAAAACCAAGGCACCTTGAATGCCTAATATCCCACACTCAATGGAGTCATCAACCAAATTACAATAGAAATTGGAATATGCATCTATTTTTGTGAAACCTAAACATGAAAGATACTCATCGATCCTATGGTGCAACATATGTGGTCTTTGCTTGAATCCAAAAAGGGATTTTCCTAATCTACAAACATAGGACTCATGTCCATGCACTTGAAAGCCACTTCGTTGATTTATGTACACCGTCCCCTCAATGAAGCATTTAGGAAATGATCTCTTTACATCCATCAAATATCAATGCCAACCAAAGGTTAAAGCCAAAGACATAATGAATATGTTGGATGTATCCTTAGTAGTAGGAGCAAATGTCTCCTCATAGTCGACTCCCATTTTTTGGAGGAAATTTTTGACCGCAAAATGAGTTTGAACTTATTTATGTTGATATGTGTGCATGCTTAACGTTGTACAACCATATAGAGTTAATCACTAACTTCCCCTCTTATTGAGGCAAAATCTCCCACACATCATTCTTCATGATGGAGTTGTATGTCTCCATCATGGCATCGTGTGAAACTTATTGACTCACTATCTCCTCAAAATTATAAGGCTTTGTGTCTACGATGGAAGACATCAATGCCACATCATTAAAAGCTTTTTACAATGATGATTTACCTAAAACAAAGTTTTAAGAGCTCCAACTTACTCTTGCACATCCTGTAATGTCTAGGTAAGCCACTTAGGGTAAAGAAGCATCTATACACCTTCAAAATATTGCTAATTTGAATTTTCTCTCTAGAATATTTGGAATAGCCTTTAGGGCAATGAGCTCTTTTTCCTCCTTAGTGTTCACTGGAACTTCTTGATACTTGGAATACCATGCATCCTCATAAAACTTGTCATCTTTGCTCACAACTACCTTTCATTGAGATAAAATATAGACTATGTAAAATTTAGAGCTCTAATTATAACCCACAAGAATACCCTTTAAACTAGAAGGTTTCGACTTGGTCTTTTTCTCATTGAGAATATGAATGTAGGTAGAATGGCCAAAAACTTAAGTTGTGCTACTTGAGGCTTCTTACCCATGAATTCCTCCTCAAGTGTTTTATGTTTTAGAACTCTAAGAGGACTCCTAATTAGAATATAGACTATTGTGAGACATGATTATTCCCATAAACACCTAAGTATATCTAGATCATGAATCATAGATTTAGCCATCTCTATGATGGAATTGTTCATTCTTCGTGCCAACCCAACTTTGTTGAGGGTTGTAGGGAATTACTAGATTTGTCTTATTTCTTGCTTCCCTACAAAAAGTGTCAAACTCCTTGTAGGTATACACTCCTCCCTTCTTATATAACGATAGCTTAATCTTCTTTCCTATCTGAATTTTCTCTAGAGTTTCAAACTCTTGAAACTTTTTCTAAGACCTCATCCTCAGTCTTCATGAAGTAAATCTAGGACTTCCTAAATGAATTATCAATAAATTAAACATAGTCAATGTCACCTAATAATGAATCTCTTTTGACCTATGTTCACTGCAAATCAAGCCTTGGCATGCTTGTCAAGTGTACAATTTTTGCACACTCCTTTCTTTTTAGTTATCTTGAAATCTAGCAATCCTTATACCATTTCCTATAATATCAACACAACATAGTGCAAGAACTAGCCTTTTGGGTTGAAGCTCACATAAGGTGTCATTATCATTCGCTAGGGCTCTCGTAAGATTTTATTTCACCTTGTACAAACCACCCTCTTGAATATATTTGATAAAGCCTAACCAAGATCTAAGCATCTCTTCTAGATGATGATTTGCTAATCATCAAACATGACAATATATCTCAAGTTTGTCATGATTGAAACGAATTAAAGGAAATTCTTAACTAAACTTGGTCTATGTAAAGCGCCATTTAGCTCAATAATATCACTTGATGGTCTCTAGAATGACATAGAATATCCCACTTTGGCTACTAGATATATGGCATCATCACCAAGCTCCACTTATAAGCTTGCATCCTACCCTTAGAGTTTGTTGAAGGCCTTTGTGTTAGAAGTCATATGTTTGAAGGCTCAACTACCCTCATATTATATGAAAATGGACATGGCATTAGATGAAAAACATGAGAGCATGAAGAATTTTGTCTCAAGTTTAGATGAGAACTCTTTCACAAGTAGATACTTACACACTTACTGCAAACTACTTTTTTCTATTGTTGCTTTCCCTTCCCCTTCTTTTGATACCAAGAAACATGGTGGCCAAAATTTTTACACTTCAAACACTTGATGTGGCTCAAGTCCTTACTCTGGCTAGAGGATTCTAATTTCCTATTTCTTTCCTTTTTGACCCTTCTCGGATCCTCTTTTCTCATTGCCCTTCTCATCTTGTTGTTGATGGCAAGATAATCACTTCCTTTTCTATACTTGTAATATTATCCAATCTCATCTCCTTCTAGACGAAGTCCTCTAATAACTTCTCAAAGGTAGGAAGCTTTTCTCAAGCATACCCCCCTCAAACAAAATGTTGGGAAGAAATTGAGTACTGATATATTACAATCAATAGTAGCTATTCACACTTGACCCATTGAATGCGAGTCATGAAGTTCAATGATCTTCATCAAGTAAGTGATTATAATGTCTATCTTGCTCATTTAATGTGGCTATACACTTATTCCATGTGGCTATGATATCTATCCTACTCATCTCACTCTGATAGAGTGACTATACTTATACATCTCCTTATATGTGGTTTTCTTAACATATGGGGGACCAAGTGATCATTCACGAAGTTGAGGATGATTTTCTTTGTCTGAGCCATCTTTTATATTTTTCCAACTGCACAATGACCAATAATGTCTAAAACCTTTTTCTCAACAAAATTGCACGGTTCATGATCATCCAACAACTTTTTCACCCAACACTTCCAAGAGGTTAAGTTGGAGGGACCTTCCAATCTATGCTCATATATGAGATTGAGTGTGTTCATACTAATAATTCTCAAACACATTTCTAGGCAAACAAATGAAAAAAACTAAAAACAACATATCACATGCCCAGTATACTTCTCTCAAGGACATATTTTGGGGTTCTAATGCTTAGAAACCCTATAAAAACTCCCTATCTTAGGGATAATCCCTACTATATTACATATATTCCTTGAAGGTTTCAACAAATACGCTCTAATACCATGTAAAAAATTAGAGCGTGGTAAGTGGATTATGAATTGTTGTATCTAACCTAAAAACCTACATAGTTAATGCTGAAAGCAACATCAATTTATATCTAATAGAGTACTCTAATTTACAAACACATATTGTTGATAATTAAAGTAGGAAGCATGAAATATGAACTATCAAAATATCATTATTGTTTTCCTATAAAATATGAAAACAATGAACTAACAATGCCATACTTCAAAACTCAAAGTCTTGAATTGTCATAGTGATGCACCTGCTTCCCCTTTATAGACTAAAAATAAAAGAGAGCATAATGAATCCCAACACATGCACAACAAAACCTGAACAAAGAGTATCAAATCCTAACACTAGAGCATTTTCCAGATAAATGATCCAAATAAATGATGCATCTATTGACACCAGTTTAGGCCATGCAAAAATGCATCCTTTGCACCCTTAATTGACACTGTGAATTCACATGCATGAGCACATATACTAACTTATGGAATCCTTCCCTTGTAACTGTGCATGCAAATACTAAATAAGCGAAAAATCAAAATTATAATTGCATTGATAAATATAGGAAAATAATCTAAAACTAGAATTGAATTAAGGATGGCACATGCATGTACCTTTTCTCTCTCTCCTCTATAAATTCTTTTTCACCCTCATCATTGTGATATATAACTATTAAAAGAACATTGTATTGTTGGATTCACAATTGTACTAAGAGTGGGATTGTGGGTGAGGGTGAATCAATATAATGCAATTTTTACTTGTTTAAAACATTTAAGCACCATGAAACTTCAATCTCATATGCAAAACATGTAACACAAGACATACATGGAATCCCTTCAAGGAGAAAACCACAAAACTTATTTTGTTCTTTGTAGGCACCAACCTAGACAAAACACCAATCCTCTCAATCTTTCAAATTTGTAGGCACCAACTTACAGATGACACCAATCTCCTCTAAACTCCTCTCAACATTATTTTCTTTCTTGATCCACTCTCCTTTTTTTGAATTTTTGTAGTCACCTCATCAATATTTTTTCTCTTTGAATTTTTGCAATCACCTCATCAAATATTTTCTTTGTAATATTTTCTTCTATGGTACACTTATTTTTTGAATCTTTGTAGTTATATCATCAAATCTTTGTTTTGATCTGGATGCTTCCTTCAAATCCAAACTTTTGAAGCTAATTCTCTTTCATCTAACACTCTTCTCTCACTTCTCACCTACAACATGACTTTTACTAACGTAATCCTTTTACAATATGGTGTTTCCTCTTTTTAACAAATCAAATTTGGCACTCCCTTTAATCCACAATTTACTCCCTTTAATCCACAATTTTTAATTTGACACTCCCTTTCAATCCAACCTTTTCAAGACTTTGGCATTTATTGAGTGGAGTGCTTTTGCCACCTATGTAGCACCAATGTTCTAAATAAACTCCTCATGTAGCTTTGTCCCATGCCTTTATGCTTATTCTAACAATACAATTCTTTTATAAGATTTAATATATAGGTGCTTCCAACACTTGTACATCACACACACACACACACACCAAGGGGATGAGAGTTGAACTCAAATTTCCTTTTTAGCTCACACTTTAACTAATATATTGATAGGGGTGTTGGAGGTCCTAAAACACCAAATTTCTCTTTTTATTGGGAAATCAAGAAAAACCCAAAATCACTTAACATAGGAAAACCTCGCAAAAAGTCAAGTTTTTCAAGGACGTTTAGCTCTAGGTGCTATAGCTTAAGCACCCTGCAATCAAGGATTGTAACAAAGGACTTCGTTAAGTCATATTGGGAATATTGAATCTTTTCAACACCACTGAACCACAAAAATATCTAGTTGCCAATATGTCGAGGGCTCTAAGCTCTTAGTTCTGGAACTAGGATATTCATGACCAAGAGCATAAGCAAGAGAAACTATATTGAAATATTGGAAAAAAAAAAAAAGCTCCACCCTTTGATTTTTTCTATAACGAAAATATGTCGATATGCTGAAGGATGTTAGCCCCCACATGCTACACCTTAAGCACCCATGTGATTGGAGCTATGACCGGAAGCTACATGTATGAGATATCAAAAAATCAAAAGAACTTAAGCATTTTTCAATGTATCAATATGATGAGGGATTAAGCCTTTAGGTTCTATACCTTACCACCATGTAACTGGAAGCCAATATATCAAATATCGAGAAAATCACAAATTTGTACCCTTTTGTCTAATACGTTGATACGACAATATGTTGAGGGATTAAACCCTCAAGAATTGTACTTTAAGCACCCTGTGACAAGGGATCAATCCATATTGGGATATCAAAGAAATTGGAGAAATCTGCTTTTATAAAATCTCTAATATATTGAGGGTTTGATAGACAGATCAATAAATAACAATGGAAAGTGTGTCTGTTAACTAATGATAGAGGCATAAATACTTTATATTTTGTGAGTTTCATTAAGAAAATTGAGGTATTCCTCCTTTTTCATCTTTTTGCACCTTATTTTGAGGTTTGCCCCTTTTACTTCTTATAATGAAATTTGAGGTTTTCTTTAAGAATTTTGAGGTTTGCCTCTTTTTCATCTTTCCACACTTTATTTTGATATTTCCCCCTTTTACTTCTTTCCATGCCTTATCTCTAATAATTGCTTCCAAAAGTGTTCCTGCCTTTGGATCTCCCTTGAATTTAACACCAGTGACAACATTTTCAACAATCTTTGCCTTTGCCATTATTGGAAACACTCAAAATAAATTTGGAAAAGTGTTGATTTTAGCTCTAATAATTGCTTCCAAATGTGCTCCTGCCTTTGGTTCTCCCCTAAATTTGACATCAGTGACAACATTTTCAACAATCTTTGCCTTTGTCATTGTTGGAAACACTCAAAATAAATTTGGAAAAGTGTTGAGGAACCCCCCCTCACTATAAAATCCTCCTCTCTTCAAATTCTTCGTTGAAACTCCCCATCTGCAATTTTTCTTTTGTCTGCAATTTATCCATTAGTGGCAAAGTGTTTCTCCCCCTGAACAAATGCTTCTCTTCAACTACAATTTCCCCAAGTTCAGAAATTATAAGCATAACATCGTTTCCCTTGAGTGTATGCTTTATAACTATGTATATCCAATTCCTTTTTCTTCCTCTCTATTAACAATATCCTTTGTTGACGCATATGAATGAACAAGTCCCTATTTTGTTTGTTATGAAATTCATTTAGTTTCAATTGTTCCCAATGGTTATTCTCCTACAACTCACTATCTAAAGTTTTCATCTCTTTAAGGTGATATGGATTACTGCAATCTCTCACTTCTCTTTGTACTTTCTTTTTATTGATGAGATGATAGACATATCACTTGCAAGTTTTGTCTCAAATATTCAAATTTCTCTTTAGGAAGGGGTTTGGTAAAGATATTGGCAATATATTCTTTACTAGCAATGTTTTCTAGCTTAACATTTCGATAAGCTACCTATTCTTTGAGGAAATGATATTTAATAGGAATGTATTGTCTTCAAATGTTGTTATGAAACCAACTCACAAAAAGATAAAAAAGATAGATCAATGCCTTAGAATTCAGCCTCTTCGAGGGGGCAACCTCCTTTACATTACACATATGAACAATTCTTCGATGATTCAAATGACAAAACCTCCTTTCTATATATAGGTGTCTAAGGGGTCACAGTATAACCAAGTTGACCTAACAATAATAATATAAAGACACAAAAATAACAATAGAGGTATTCTATGGGGCACAATAATAACAACATGGGGACAACAGGGGCACAACATTATTAATAAGGGATACAACTACAATAGTAATGGGGGAATCACTAGTATTATAGGGACCCAACATGCCCCTCTCCTTCAAAAATTGTTGTCCTCAACGCTTGAGTAGTTATGGATGCTTCTGTATAAAATTATTTTCCTCCCGTGTGGAATCTTCAGTGGGTAAGTTCTTCCACTTGATGAGATACTCTGAAATTGATCGATTTCGTAGCTGTCGGTTTCTTGTTTCTATGACTGCTCCAGGTTCCAATTGATTTTTCCTTCCTCTTCAAGTTCTGGCAATATTGTTTGAATTGGGATCTTATGCAACTTTTCAATGAGTGGCCATACTTCTTCGTCCTTTTTCCATTCATCCCTTGCTTCATTTATCCAATCTGGTTGGATAATAGAAAAAGCTCAAAACAATGCTTCCACATCCTCATCCTTTCTTGAGAGTGCATCTGCAACAAATTTTGCTTCCCTTTTCTATAGATGATGTTAAAGTCACAACCCAACATATTTGTGACCCATTTTTTCTGTTCTTCTAAAGATAATAGTTGTTCTAAAAAGTATTTAACACTATCATGATGCATTTTTACCTTGAAGTGTCTTCCCATTCGGTAAGGTCGCCATTTCTTAAGTGCATGTAGTATTGCCAACATTTCCTTCTCATAAATAGATTGCTTGAGATGTAGCAGTAAAAATACCTAATCACCTACATCAAAACCTTTTTTACTACGATGTTGATCTACTTGTTGTTTCATTTGATTTTGCACAAAAGTGGCATTATCCTTTAAAAGTTGGAGAACTTGTTGTTGATGCTCGATGTGATGTTTCACAGATTGAACCTTTTTCTTCTTGATATGTCCTTCTATCTTGAGAGTTTGAGGAGTGGTAATTTCTTCCAATGCTTTACAAGATATGGTCAAATTCATTTCTTGATGCTGATGTGATCTTTCACTTCTTGAACCTTTTTCTTCTTGATATGTCCTTCTATCTTGAGAGTTTGAGGAGTGGTAATTCTTGCCAATGCTTTAGAAGATATTGTTAGGTTCATTTCTTATTTCTTTAGGGTTGGGTCGTGCTGTATATCCTTTTCTTTTGATGTTTCTTGATCTTTTTCTTCCTCCTCTTCATACTCTATGTAAAATAATTTCTTCTCAGCACACTTATGACCTTTAGTGCATTTGATATCACAATTGTAATAAAGACCTTTTCTCTTTTTTCTTCCAATTGTTGTGGAGTAAACGTTGTAGGTTGTGGAAGGCTAGGAGAAATAACACTTCCATCTGTATAGTTGTGAGGGGTAGAATTCCTTGTTGCCATAATTTTGCTTTCCACTTTGTAACAAAGCCAATTTTATCTTTTTTTCTTCCAATTGTTGTGGTGTTGCTCTTTGTATTCTCATAATGTGCTATAACTTCCTCTGTGAAAATTGACCACATAACAAGTTGTTTACGAGAACAAAGCCTTTTATACCATAAAAATTGATCTTGTTCTAAATATGAAGATGCAATACATACCTTTTGTAATAGTGGTACACCATGTAAATCAAAATATTTCTCCATCTGTAGTATCCAATTTATCGGATCCTTTCCATCAAACTTCCTCATCTCACTTTTTCTTGATTTTAGGAGCTCGATCTTGAAACGACTGTAACTCTGTACTTTCAGATCTTTAAGTTTTGAAATTGCGATCTACAGTAGTCCTCTGTGTCCTCTTTCCAATGCCACCAGTCTGATCTAATTTAGATTCTCCAAGAAAGAGTTATGCACAATCTTCCAAGATGACCTAATTATATACCTTTTCATAAGAGCGAACTTGTATGAGGTGCCACATGTCACTGTTTTGACCTTAGGATCTGAAAAGAATATACAAGAAACTACAATTTGTTCTCTTTCTGCAACTTCTTACGAAATTTCAATATAATGCTCAAAACAAAAGTTATGACTATTTTCCCCAGGTCACCTGTTTGGAATGTAATTCAGGAGTCTGCAAAAAGACCAACTTCCTCATATCATATCTCCGCAAATATTGTGCAAAAAGATCTGAAATTCGGACCTGAGGTTTGACGCGATTTCATCTCAAATGGTTTTTTTTTTTGCTTCTGAAACGTTGCAAAAAAAAAATTTATAGCGAAAATTCCATGATGACCTATTTGGAGCAACGAAACCCTAGAATCCAAAGCTTTGATACCAAATGTTATGAAACCAGCTCATAAAAAGATAGAAAAGATAGATCAACACACTAGAATTCAGCCTCTTCGAGGGAGAAACCTCCTTTACATTACACAAATGAAGAATTCTTCGATGATTCAAATGACAAAACGTCCTTTATATATATAGGAGTCTAAGGGGTCACAATATAACCAAGCCGACCTAACAATAATAATATAAAGGCACAAAAATAACAATAGAGGGATTCTATGGGGCACATTAATAGCAATATGGGGACAATAGGGGCACAACAATATTAATAAGGGATACAACTACAATAGTAATGGGAGAATCACTAGTATTATAGGGACCCAACAAATGCATAGTAGGGTTCTTTAAGATATTGATTGAACTTGTTAATTGATATAGGTTGATCATATTCTACCTTGATATCTTTTAGATTCTTCTTCACTGAGAGGATCTGAGTACACCATGTTATTGTTGCACAATATTTTGCTTTAGTTTTGGGCAAAGATATTAAGGTTTGTTTCTTGCTCAACCATGATACTAGACAATTTCCCCAGAGAAATGCTCTTCCACTAGTGCTTTTTTTTTCATAAACACTTATTTTCCCAATCTGCATATATATATATATATATATATATATATATATATATATATATATATATATAAATATATTAATATATATATATATATATATATAATATTGTTAAGGTGAAAGCTTTGCTTCTTGAGTACTATAAGCCAAATTCCATAGTCCACTTCAAATATCTGTGAATTATTTTCACTGCTTGCACATGTGCCTCCTTTGGTGTAGATTGAAACCTTGAAACCAATTCTACAACTTGCATTATTTCATGTATTTATGATGTCAAATATACTAAGTTTCTAGTCATTGACTTGTGAAAAGTTTGATTTGCATATGGAGATTCATCATCCTTACTTAACTTGCATCCTATAACCCCGGGGGTACTAACAAGTGCACTATTCTTCATTCCAACTTTCTCTATATTTCCATAATATATTTGGTTTGGGAGAATAATATACCTTTACTTTTGAACAACTTGCAATCCTAGGAAGAATGACAATTCTCTTAGCATGGACATTTCAAGCTCATTCCACATTTTTTCTACAAACCTTTGACTCCCCGTGTCAACATCTTTTCCAAAATGATATTGTCCACATATATGACAATGATCAACAAATTTTCATTATATGTTTTGATGTAAAGGTTGCTATATGCTACTCCTTTTTTGAATCCATGCTATTGTAAATATTTGTCAAGTCTTGAGTAACGGGCCCTGGGAGCTCGCTTTAGTCCATAAAGGGCTTTCTTCAATCTATATGCATAATATATCAACATATTCTTCTTATTTTAAGTATTCTTTCAAGAAAGTTGATTTAACATCCATTTGATAGACTTTGAACACTCTAAAATATGCAAATGCTAAGAACGTTTTGATTACTTCAAGTTTAACAATTGGAAAACAATTTTTTCAAGATCAACACCTTGCACTTGTGCATAGCCTTTGAAAACCAATCTAGCCTTATTTCTCACTACCTTTCCATCCTCATTTAATTTGTTCCTAAAAAGCCACTTGGTGCCAATTATATTCTTATCTTTGTTGAGTGTGTTTTATATTCTTTCCATGACTAGGTCCACTTGTTGTACGTTGTGCCGAGCGTAGCGAGGGGGTCATAAGGGGGACGACAACCCCCTTGCACGGGGTCCAAGGCAACACATCGAGATATTTTTTTTTACGCGGATCCAATAATGGTTGGACAGACCCAAGGATGGGGGGGCGGACCCAAAGATGGTGTGTGGTCCTTCCCATGTTTTTGTGCATGGGTTTTACACATGGTTTTGGGCATGATGGTTTTATTCCCATGGTATGTTATAGATCCAGTCAAGGGAACTATGATTATGTTCTAATCCAGAGTTAATGGCTTGGGGTTTATGAATTCTTGGACATGGATATATATATGTATTGTAACATTGAAAGTAACATAATGAAAAATCAATCTACTAGTCCCAGTTTTGAGATGTAGGGGAAAATCTCTGTGTATATTTGTTTTATGTTCTCACCATTATTTATTTTTTTGTTTGAAGAATTTGTTTGCAAGCAATTTTTGTATAGGGTTAAAACCTGCAATATTTTGTTCTAGGCACAAGTTCCCATGTCTCACTTTTCTCAATCTATTTTATTTCTTCATTTATCTTGATGTAGTTGCTTCCAAATAGTTTGATATGTTTGACTGAAGTAGGTCTACATTTCCATAATTTATAATGAGTCTTACCATTGTTTGTTTTGACTTGAGCTCTATTTAGGATGTACAATGTTGTATTACTTGCTTCTCCCCAAAAGGTTTTTGGAAGATTTTCTTCATTAATCATTTTTCTTGTTATTCACTGCACAATTCTTAATTATTTCTCTAAAAAAAACACATTCTGCTAAGGAGTCCTTGGTATTGAAAAATGTCATCCAATCCCATGATTTCCACAAAATTTATTGAATTCATCAAAATTAAACTCTCCTCCTTTATCAAATCTCAAGCACTTGATATTTAGATCAATTTCATTCTCAACCTAATCTTTGAATATTTTGAACTTTTCAAATGCTTTAGATTTCTCTTTAAGGGGAGTAATCCATGCCATTATTGTATCATAATAAATTATAGCATAAAGTATCTCTCACTTGTTAATGATTTTTTTCTTGTAGGCTTACATAGATATGGAAGAACAAGCTCCAATGGCCCGTGGAACATTTTTCTTTGACTTGATTTAGGATATATACATTACTTGAGGTCCTAGTTGCATTTTCCACCATTCTTCCAAACCCTACTTTCCTTATTTCACATCCTTTAGAATGAAATGTGAGATCATATCTTTAATCATACATTTGACCAACATCCAAAATATTGTGCTTAATACCATCAACATACACAACATTTTTAGCTTTAATCTTTCCATTATCAAGGCTAATTGTCCATTTACCCATTATTTTGGATGGTGCATTATTTTCAAAAGTGAAACTTCCTTCTTTATCTTCCTTTAGAGATATAATTTGAATTTATCTCCTGCCATATGCTTTGAACATGCACTATCAATATACCATTCAATTCCTTGGTTTTTAGGATATAGAGAAAATTGGCACATCCTTCCTAGTTTTCTTGCTTCTTTTTCCAAACCTTTGTGCATTCTTCTTGCTTGTTTTGCTTGAGAGGCCTTATTGAGTTGCTTCTAGAATCACATTCTTTGTGCCCATTGTTATTGCATTTGTAACATTCAATATGATCCCATACGAAAGTAAATGAGTTGTATCTTTTAAAACCACCTACATAATGAATTCCAAATTTATTGCTTACATAATAATTCATTGACTTATAAAACCCTCTGCTTCGATTTTTAACATAATATTTTTTTCTACAATTTATTGCCTTACGACCAAAATTATTACAAACAAAGCAATAGCCATAGAATAAATTTTGATACCTAGATGTAAAAGGCCTTCATGAAGGAATAATTCTTATGAACCCATTTTGATTTCCTTTATGAAAATACTCAGATGTTTTTGAATCTTGAATCCATTTTTGTTGTTGCTTTTATTATTGATAAAGTCATGTCTCTACTAGTCCTTAGCTTCATTCATGACTTTGTTCGCAGCATTGATAAATCCTTGGAGCACATTAGCATAGCTTTTGAGTTCCTTTTATTTTTTTTTAAATTCTAATGTCTTTATGCATGATTCTCCTTTGAAAGTCTCATGATTTTCTTTATAGCCAAGACCTATTTTAATAGAAGTAGACCTTTGGCAACTGAGAATGTTATCTTCCCTTTACAAACTTTAAACTTTGATTCAACTAAACATTTGTATTCTCTAGTTCCTTTCTCAAGGAAACAACCTCTACTTCAAGCTTCTCACATTTCTTTCTCTTTATTTTAGTTGAATTATAAGTATTTCCTATATTCTCTTTACCCCTTATATTTTTGTCTTTAGGAGGATGATTGTTGCTTCATGAGAGTCATGATCTTTATTTAAAAGTTCAGCAATAATAATTTTTGTAGATAAAGAGTTTGAATTATCCGCGACGATATTTGAAAGATGTCAAAGTTTTGAATCCTTAAGAAGATGTCAACAATCATCCTAAAGATGGATCCTCTTAAGGATTAAAAACATCGACATCTTTCAAATATTATTGTGGATAATCCAAACTCTCTATCTACAAAAACAAACCACATAAGTCCAAAACCTACCAATAATACCTTTTGCTTTTTATTCTTTCTTTAGAGTCTATTTATTTCTTCTAAAGCACTGACAAGTTCTACCTCAAAATTTACCTCTCTATCAACATCTTCTTCCTCTGTATCTATTTTCTTTTTATGATAGTCTTTAATTTCTTGATCAACATTCTAAGCCTCCATGGCCATGAGTAGTAATTTTTCTTTGTATTCATCATATGCATGTCCATTATTATCTTTTAGTAAGCTACCATATTCTTTGGAATAAAATCTTCTTTTTGAGAGATATTTCCCTTTTCATGTTTATAAGTTTTGCTTCTATATTTATGTTCTTTTTCATTATCACCTTACTCCAATTTCGTATGTCGACATTTAGTAGCAAAATTACCTATTCTACTACAGTTAAAACATTTGAATGGTAGTTTACCTTTGTATTTGCCAAGTCCTCTGTTCACCTTCCTCATAAATTGAGCTTCTGATGCATTGATTCATGGCTAGAATAATCATGGGTCTGATGTCATTTTATTTTTTATTTATTTTTTATTTATTTTTTTATATATTTTATGCTTCGACGACTGCTGCCTTTGATATTGATTTCTCTTTCCATGTTATCATTTCATATGCATTGAGTATTCCATGTAGTTCATCCATCTTCAGATCTTCAATATCTTTCATGTCTTCAATGGTTGAAACATTTGCATTAGATATTAAGGGAAGATATATCAACACTTTCTGAATAATTACTGATTTATCAATATTTTCATCAAGTTCTCTAATAGTATTAACAATCTCATCTACAAAAGGGAAGAAGCCGACAAGATTTTCTTCTTCATTCATCTTCAAATTCTCAAATTATATTCTATGAGTTTATTTAGTTTTTCCCTCTTTACCTTTTCATCTCCTTCATAACATTATAGTTGTCACAAATATCTCTAGTAGAACCACATTGCATTACCTTGGAAAATTTTGACTTCGCAAGACCACATAAAATGGAATTTAATGCTTTTGAATTATCTACAAAGGTCTTATTACCATCTTGATTAGTTGGAAGCGTTGTAGGAATTTTATAACCATCCACAACGTATAACCAATTGTCAACACCAAGAGACATCTAATAGGTCCTCATCCTTATCTTATAGAAGGCGTAATTTGTTTCATCAAATAGTGGGGATCTATTTGAGAAAGAACCTAGTCTTTTGTCCCTCTGAGATACACCTTCTAATGTTTAAACTACTTTTGAAGGAAGCTGGTTTGATACCAATTCTTGGATTCACAATTATACTGGGAGGGGTTGGGGCGGTGAATCTGTACAATATAATTTTTACTTATTTAAAACATTCATGCACAATAAAATATCAATCTTATAAGTAGAACATGAAACATAGGATATACGTGAAAAACCTTCAAAGAGAAAACCACACAAATTCTTTTAAGTGATTATCTTTGAAGGAAAAAAAAAACATATTGTTACAATATTTGTAGGCATCAAACTACAAGAGATACCAATCCCATCAACATTTCAAATTTGTAGGAAGCAACCTAAAAGAGACAACAATCCCCTGTGTTGTTTTAAAGGCACCAACCTACAAGAGACACCAATCCCCTCCAAACTTTGTTGTATAATATTTTCTTTTTTGATCCACTCTTATTTTCTAAATTTTTGCAATCACCTCATTAATCTTTGATTTATTTGAATTTTTGCAATCAACTCATCGAATATTTTCTCTGTATTATTTTCTTCTTTGGTACACTCTCCTTTTATAAATACTATAGTTACCTCATTAAATCATCATTCTGAACTAGGTGCTTCCTTCATATCCAACTTTTGAATCTAATTATTTGTAATATGACACACTTCTGTCACTTCTCACCTACAACACCACTTTTATTGATGTAATCCTTTATGATATTGTGCTTCCTCTTTTTAATAGATCAAATTTGACACTCCATTTAATCCATATATTTTAATTTTGTCGCTCCGTTCAACCAAACCTTTTCAAGAATTTGGCGTTTAATAAGTGCTAGGTGCTTTGCCACTTGTGTAGCACAACTACCACAAACCTAGTGTTTTAACTAAACTCCTCATATAACTATGTCTTATGCCTTGATGCTTATACTGCATGTGTAGTTATTTTATAAGATTTAATATATAAGTGCTTAGAACACTTGTACAACACCTTTATGATATATAGGTAAGTTCCGTTCAATCCAACCGTATTAAAATTTGGTGCTAATGAGTGATATGTTCTTAGAACTTCTAGTGTTCCCCTCAAACCAACTCTTCAAATCTTCGACACATGTGTGCCTTGGCACCAATTCATATTCCCATATAACAAGTCTTGTTCCCAAGCACTTATACTTCTAGCTTAATACTTTTAGAATACTGTAACATATGAAAGCTCCCTTCAATCTAACCTATTTAAAACTTGTTGCATATGTGCCTTAGTACTATCATGTTCCCAAACGACACATCCTAGTGCTTTCATATCAAAATATTGGTTAATCAACATTATTGAGAAGATGATAGCTAAATGTTAAATTTCCTTATTAGCACACACTTTAGCTAATATAATGACAAGGGGCACAGGAGGTCCCAAAACAATATTTTTCTCTTTTTATCTAGAAATCAAGAAAAAACCCAAAATCGGTTAACACAAGAAAACCTCACAAAAACTAAATGTTTTGAGGGCCTTTAACTTTAAATGTTACAACTTGAGTACCATGTGATTAGGGATAGAACTAAGGGAAATGCTAATTCATATCAAGATATTGAATATTTTCATTGAAAGTGTACCACAAAAACCTTTGTTTGCGATATGCCAGGGGCTCTAAGCCCCTAGTGTTGGAGTTAGGTTCTTCACTACCAAGAGCATGATTGGGAGTAACTATATTAGAATACCAGGGGGAAAAAAACCCTTAATTTTTTTCTATAATGAAAATATGTCAATATGCCAAATCTTAGCCCTTGAGTGCTACTCCTTAAGAATCCATGTGATTGACATTGTGCCCAAGAGTTACCTATATCAGAAATCCAAGAGCTACCTATATTGAATATCAAAAAATCCTGCGAACTTAAGTGTTTGCTAATGTGTTGATACATTGAGGGCTTAGGTCCTTGTTGCTATACCTTAGCACCCTATTACTAAGGGTGTTGGAATTATGGCTGTTTGACATGTTTTCATTGATGTCAACCTGGTGGTGGAGCATGGTCCTAATGAATATTTGGTGTTTATCATGTCATAAAAGTGTGTAAGGATGTTGGAAGGGTGAGTAATGATGTTGTGGTGAAGAAATTAGCAGATCTGGGCAATGATAATTAAGTACTCCATATGTAAAAATATTGTCATTGGAAACCTACTGTCATAGAGAAATATTACCTAACTTCCGTGATCTTTTCATGTTGTGCCCATGACACTTGCTAAATCCTACTCAATCTATGCCTACGACACTCTCCTGTAGGTGTGAACTTCAGGCTTAATATTGTGAATCTTCCCATGGTATTGGATGCCTAGTCAAGGGATCATTGAAGGTTATCTGATGCATTCAATGTAGATATAATTGTAGCTTGATCGTGTCTCAATTGATCAGTTGCTAAAGAGTGTGATGGATTTAATCTAATGTGTGTTGATTTGATCACCATAGTGCACTGATTGGTCGATTGATTATGAATTAGTCGTGTTGATTTGGTTTGAAGAAGTAATGTGCAATGAATGCATTAGTTGTCGAGATCCTCCACATTATGGTTTGATATGTTGTTAGGAAAATAAATATTATCTTGCTGGAAAGATAGATCTCCCTAGTCTTGGAATCCAAGTCTAAAAACAAATAAACAAATACATAAAAACATTCCTTAGTTTACCATCAAATCATATATGTAAGTAGGATGAATGGTTCATATCTTGTTTTGAAATGCTTGATGATGATCCTTGTTGTTGTTTGATGTAACTTTAAATCTCATTCCTAATGCTCCAAGAAGAGATTTGTAAATACAAAAACATACATGTGATCAAATAATATGATACATAGACGATTCAACATAAACTATACAAGTGATAAAGGAATCTCATAATAATCATTATAACAATTAGTGTGGGAAATAAATATGCATTTGTATTAAATTGAAGAAAATGAGAAGATTACAACCTAATGCCTTGACGTTGATGGCTTCCTCCCGATGATCCTCAAACGAAACATTGCTATCAAAATGTTTCCAATGGATACTTGGACAACATGTAAGTATAGTTCAAGAGTAAGAAATATCAACCTAGTTCTCTTTGAGTGCATTTTGCTTATAGAGAAAGAGTGGAAGTTGAGATCCATTAAGGAAGAGTTGAGATCCACATTGAAGGGAATGAGATCCATAATGGAAGGAATAATATCCAATATAGGAGGAACTCAAGCCCAATCTCCATCGCTTTGGAATAGATACCATTCTCGAGGCATCTAGAATAGAACCTTCTTTACCTTTTTTTATTTTTACCTATGTAATAAGACGATCACACTTTTAATGAAGGTAAGTCATGATGGAATCGCTACTCATTTACTTTTCAAGATGTGACATCATAGGTTAAGCACCAAGATAGATCTCCCTAGACTTGGAATCCAAGTCTAGAAACAAATAAACAAATACATAAAAACATTCCCTAGTTTACCATCAAATCATATATGTAATTAGGATGAATGGTTCATATCTTATTCTGAAATGCTTGATGATGATCCTTGTTGTTGTTTGATGTAGCTTTAAATCTCATTCCTAATGCTCCAAGAAGAGATTTGTAAAGGCACAAACATACAATTAATCAAAGCATATGATACATAGACAATTCAACATAAACTATACAAGTGATGAAGGAATCTCATAATAATCATTATAACAATTAGTGTGGGAAATAAATATGCATTTGTATTAAATTGAATAAAATGAGAAGATTACAACCTAATGCCTTGACGTTGATGGCTTCTGCCCAATTATCTTCAATCCAAACATTGCAATCAAAATGTCTCCAATGGATACTTGGACAACATGTAAGTATAGTTCAAGAGTAAGAAATGGCAACCTAGTTCTCTTTGAGTGTATTGTACTTATAGAGAAAGAGTGGAAGTTGAGATCTGTTAAGGAAGGAGTGAGATCCACAATGAAGGGAATGAGATCCATAATGGAAGGAATGAGATCCCATATAGGAGGAACTCAAGTCCAATCTCCACCGCTTTGGAATAGATACCATTCTTGAGGCTTCTAGAATAGAACCTTCTTTACCTTTTTTTATTTTTACCTATGTAATAATACCATCACACTTTTAATGAAGGTAAGTAGTGATGGAATCACTACTCATTTAATTTACAGGATGTGACATCACATGTTAAGCACCTGCGATGATCTCTAAAATTAGGGTTTTTAGGTATGTGATCCAAGATTCGTAGACTTCATGGAGAGGTATTTCTTCCAAATTTCTCGGGGATCAATGACAATAGTTCTTTGGATGGAGAAATATTCAGATTTGGCATCATTTGCATGGATGTGAAAAATTGATATGTAACAAATTCACCTCTAAAGTACAAGGTCAGAAAAGGTATTGGATGACTGAAGTGTTTTATCATGCAAAGGTTAGAATCAAGGAACCATTAATTGGAAAATTGCAAGTCAATAATCAAGAAATTACAATACAATATCATCATATGATCATCTATGAGGTAGGCATTCCCATTCTCAGAATTCAAATGACTCTAAGCATAAGTATGAAGTAATGGCCACTAGACATACATTGTGGATCCATGCTTGGAAAACACAGTATGAACATAGCCACCTGACATACATCATGGATCTATGTCATATTCATGAATACTCAAAACTCCATGTAACATGGACATATCATAAAAAACCAAGGTCTTCATCTATATTCGACTGTGGTATGAATCTAACCATGTGAAAAGGTACCTTGGAATCGAACATAGTAGAAACCATCTAATTATCAACCAGTGATGGAAACCATTAACAAATGTGAGAGAAGCAACCAATAATATCAATGGCCCTAAAGGTACTCTAGTACAATCTATGGGGTGTGAATAAATGATCTAAAGTCAAACACCCATAGAATCATTTGATCGAAGGTGAATGATGAGAACATATCATTGAAAGCCAGGAAACATGCCATTGACACATGTAAGTTCTAAGGTACTGAAAGAGGTTTCTAATCAATTTCCTAGATAATGTGCCGAGGTCGACAGGAAGTGATCCATTGTAGGAGATCCTATGACATGAAACAAATACCAAGTTTTGAATAAAAAAAGAGGAGTGTCTGTTATAGACATTTTTGTGTACTTCAACCCCAATCATAAATGTCCATAAACTGAGGGCTCCTAAGTCCCTAAAAGTGTTGCTTCACTGCCTAAAGGAACAAGGTCAGCTGATTACATCATCTCCCAAAAGTTCTCCACTGAAAATTGCTCAGAAATGGTCAAAAATGGACCATACTGAAATCCCAGTGCAGAGGGTGCAATGAATATCACCTTCCCAGTGTATAAGGTGCGGTGGATACTGAATTGCTCCTCTGTAGGGTGCGATGGTGGGGAATGGACAAATGGCAGGGGCAAAATGCGAGGTGGAAGATCATGGAATCTTCCAGAAGCTTCCCCTCTGACACTTGCCTCTCTGTTTTCGACCAGGGATGAGTAAGAGATCATCATTCTCCAAGTGGAAGCAGGAACTATCAGAGAGAGGACAGTAATCAAGATCCCAGAAGATGACTCACCTCCCTATAATCATCTATATATGGATCCCTCATCACAAAGATCCAGAGGTTGGAATTTTGTATCTTATAGAGAAGTGCTATTGGTTTTCCGGTGTAATTTCATAGTGTTGGGTGATCTAAGCTTTACTTGAGGTGAAGAAGGGCCTTCTTGTTGGAGGATGATGCCGGGTCAGAACATATGGTTGTAATCCTCTTGCTACTTTTCATCTTAATAAAGCTATTCAAGTTTTCCTCCATATTCTTGTATGTTTCATTATATATGCATTTGTATGGTTAACACATATCTGGTCCT
>APFE030057038.1:80734-125683 GCA_000404065.3 Pinus taeda
TAGGAACAACCCTTTCAGTACTTTGAAGCTTGCATGCCTCAATGGCAAGTTTCTCACTTTCGGCGACAGGTTTACATCAATGGCCTTCGACTGAGAGATTTTACGTGGTGTTCGACGCCAAGTCCTTTTTCACACCACCTAAATTGTACTGTAGTACCTTGAGGGTCATTGTCATTATTGGCGATTCCTCTCGCGCCTGTTAACAACATACATCATTGGCTGGTAATCAGGCGATGTCTTTCCATGTTCGACTCCAGAACATTTTTCACATGGATCGACTTGTACCCCGTGTGAAGATTGAATGAGTTTTGAAGACCCCAGATCTAGTTTCATCCATCCGGGCTACGATATATTCAGGAATATAAAGACATCAAGTGTACATCATTGCCAAACAAATGATCATCCAAATCAAAGGATGATGAATCCATATCATTAGTCTATCACACAGACGATTGTCTGTCCTATGTACATGAAAATGAATTTATAAAGCTGAGCATGGGAATGCCCACCTCAGCTAGATCATGACAAAATGTTGTCAAAATAATGTATTGTATTGTATCTTATTACAAGTCACCTCCCAGCTCGAGAAAACTTTGGATCCTCATAGTAAAGCATTTCACCCGACATCAGAAAGATTAACGACCTCATGCTTTAGGGGGCAACTGTTATAGACATTTTTGGGCACTTCAACCCCAATCATAAATGTCCATAAAATGAGGGCTCCTAAGTCCCTAAAAGTTTTGCTTCAATGCCTAAAGGAACAAGGTCAGCTGATTACATCATCTCCCAGAAGTTCTCCACTAAAAACTGCTCATAAATGGTCAAAACTGGACCATACCGAAAGCCCAGTGCAGAGGGTGCGATGCATATCACCTTCCCAATGTACAAGGTGCGATGCATACTGAATTACTCCTCTGTAGGGTGCGATGGTCAGGAATGGAAAAATGGCAGGGGCAAAATGCGAGGTGGAAGATCATGGAATCTTCCAGAAGCTTCCCCTCTGACACTTGCCTCTCTGTTTTCGACCAGGGATGAGTAAGAGATCATCATTCTCCATGTGGAAGCAGGAACTATCAGATAGAGGACACTAATCAAGATCCCAAAAGATGAATCACCTCCCTATAATCATCTATATATGGATCCCTCATCACAGAGATCCAGAGGCTGGAATTTTGTATCTTATAGAGAAGTGTTGTTGGTTTTCTGGTGTAATTTCATAGTGTTGGGTGATATAAGCTTTACTTGAGATGAAGAAGGGCCTTCTTGCTGGAGGATGATGCTGGGTCAGAACATATGGTTGTAATCCTCTTGCTGCTTTTCATCTTAATAAAGCTATTCAAGTTTTCCTCCATATTCTTCTATGTTTCATTATATATGCATTTGTATAGTTAACACACATCTGGTCCTGTGTTATTTATGAATATAGATCTTTGTTCTTCGATAGTAGTATGTTGCTATGATTCCACAGGTGCTCTTTGAAGCTGGGAAAACAAAGCAGAAGCGACAAGGCTCTATCACGAAGGAGAGGAAATCGAGCGCAAGACTAAGGTTGGTCTCCTTTGTTCCACTCCTATCTATTTTCATAAAGGAAAGCGAAAGTAGACTTTACCTGTTTGTTTCTAAGATAGCCACCAATATTAGTGGGAATAGCAGCATCCGAGTGGACACTATTCCTGGTAACAGTGGCCCAGGACTAACTCAAGGATGGACGACATGATAGAAGGCTTTAAAGACTGCAAAGTGATTTTAATTGCGGTTGAATTTCTCTTGAACATATTGGCGACATGATAATTAACTTGGAAACATTTGAATCAAAGTAGGATCGTAGACCAATATGAAAACTTTCACTAAGGTAATGATCAAATGCAAGGAAAATAGAATTCCCAACCCTAACACAAAAAAGTGACAGAGTGTCATGTTCAGGAGTTACACACTTCCTTTCCAAGTACAAAGAATGAACACTTATTTCCCATTCCCCCCACCATTATTCATAAGTACCTGTTTATTTTTATCAAAGCTTGGGAAGGATAAAATATGATTGTTATATAAGCTCATCCTTCGGATGAGTCCTTCAGAGTATTTTTAACAAACCCTAGGAAGGAGTTGTTTCGTCTCATCATGATTGATGAGCCCAACATTGTTTGCATTTTATGAGTCCAATGAAGGGGTAAATCGACTTATATTTCAAATCTATAAAATTTGAAAAAGAAATAAAAAGAAAACTCCATAAATTTAGTTTCTTGAGGCTGAAAAAGTATAAAATAATACAAGAGAGAACTCTTTTAGTCACGATTGACTAAAGTATTCCTTTTTCATAAATAGTCTACTAGTCTCGAAAATGGTTAAACTCATATTGGGTAAATGTTTCTTCAAATAATTTTATGAGTGTGAGCGAAACAAGCTTACTCAGATATATTTTACTATTTAGAGAGTCTAAAAGGGGCTTAAAGATAACTCTAGGGGGTTCATTTTTCATATAGTTTTAATGAGATTGAAAAAGCGATAAAAGTATACTCACACCATTAAGTTATGTTTCAAAATTTCAACATGTTATCTACACACTGAAATAAATAATCATCATATTTTAAAAAAAGGATAAGAAGGGTTTAGTTTTGATTAATTATATAAAACTTGGCAAGAATAATAATTAAAAATAGGACTAACAATATATTAATATTGGTGATCACAACCTAAATTCAGCCCAAGCACTCACAGAGATGGAGCAAAACATGGAGGAACTTACTTAGGGTATTCCAAACTCTCAGGTTGATGATGCACCACTTTGCTATCAGAGGCATACAATGGATGCGCCTAGAGAACAAGGCCATTTTCTTCAACATTTCGTTAGGGTTTTAGTTTGCTACAATGAGCATCATGCCTAGAGTTTAGGAATTTAGGCTGGATTTTGTTTTTGATATTATCAAAATAATAGAGGCTAGAAGCGTTATGGATCTTTGCCACTTTCTGTTGTATAAAAACTCATTTTGTAGAACTATATATATGGAGACTATTTCTATGGATCTAGTTATATTTGTAGAGTGCATGCTATGGTTTTTACAAATTGTGAAAATGTCTATGTTAATGTTTTTAGATGTCTTGGAATGTGTTGATATTCAATGTAATCAAACTCTCTTTCCAAGAGGTGAACTCTTAAAAACATTCTTAAATTGATAGACTCTGGATAGAATAAACATTACATAACTGTAGCACTATGATTTGAGAGTCAAGTCTAACAACCAACCTATGAATGCCAAAAGCAATGATATAAGATAATAGTTTAGTTACAACACTATTCTCTGCAATGTTGTTAGTTTTACTACCTAAATATATCCCATGCAGACTCACTGATTCATTAATAGACGTGTAGATTTCCCATGCAATAGAAGAAAGGTTCTAAGTACTACATCTTTAACGATCAGCAAATCCAACATAAATTAAATGGAATGATGACATATGAAAATCAAGCATGACACAAGATAAGCAACAAAAATAGAAATCATTGGAAAAAAAGAAAAATTACAACACACCAAAAACTATGGTACAAAAATGTACAAAGTAATTTTCCAAAAAACCTAAGCATAATACTTTTTGAGATAAACCCATTTTTGTGCTCAAATAAAGTAGTTCCATCATAATCTACCATCTCATAGGAAAATTTTGCAAGAACACCTTTTACAATGTAAGGGCCATGCCACATAGGCTCGAATTTTCCAACTCCTAGCTTGTCATGTTCTTGATCATATAGCAAAACCAAGTCACCTTCATAAAAGACTCAAGGATTAATGCTCTTTTCAAAATGTGCTTTAATATGTTTCTTGTCGAACTCATTATCCAAAGTGGAATCTTGACGAGTCTCATCTCAATGTGCTAAGTATAAAAAACACTCTTCCTTGGTAGAAGTAGCAGGGAGTAATTCAATAACTAGTTTAAGTGATGGAATCTCACATTCAATATGTAACACAACTTATAAAATGAAAACAAGTTGAAAATGTGTAAATCCAATTGTTGTCTTCACTGAGGTACAATATGCCCATAATGCCAAAAAAATAATAAGATTCCAAGTTCATTTATGAATTCCCATCATTTGTTGAAACATAATGGTCAAGACTTTGTTCACAACTTCTACTTGGCCATTGGCTTGCAAATAATAGGGAGTTGAGCTATCATGGCATAAAGCCAACTTAGAATTTATCTCTGACATCATACGATTTCGAAAATGGGTGCCATGGTTAGTGATGATGGCCTGAGGGACATCAAATGTCTCTTATGTGATTGAACATGAATAGGGAAACAATTTTTCTGTCATTATTGAATGTAGGAATCGTCTTGACCCATTTTGTAAAATAATATATTGCAAAAATAATATACCCATGCCCCCCGTTCGAGTGAGGGTTACATGCCATGAAATTAATGCCCTATTTCGCAAAGGGACCAATCGTAACTACAAGATGGAGAGGAGTAGGAGGTGTGCACATTTTACAATTATATATTTGACAAGCATGACATTTTTGGACTACATGAATACAACCTTTGAATAGAGAAGGCTAAAAATATATATAAAACAAGATCTTTTGGGAAGTGGCATACCTTGACATATGACCTGTTATATGGAATTTATACCTATGGATAAGTACATCTTCCCTATGTGGGTAGTTGCACTTAGAACAATAGAAGTAAATATGTTTAACATTTTCCTACAATAGATAGATAAGATAAAGGAACCTACTTGTGATACTTCACTTCCTTTTATCTCCTTTGAATTGCTCCCGTCGCTCCCGCTCAAACTTAATTCGCTCAATTGGTACCTGCCAACATAAACAGAAGATTACAACAATGAAAGCATATGATCTATCTACTATAAAAAAATGGAATTGACAACATTTGAACATACATTCATCATAGATATAGACAATAATATGGGAAAAGGAACAAATAACGTTATTGATTGATAGAAGGAGAAGTTACACCCAATGCGTTTCTATCCCGTGTCACTCATCTAGCTTAGTCCAAACCCTCATCACACCAATATCACATCAATCTAGCAGCATAACATTACTTGAAAATGATTTCAAGTCTCAAACCAACATTATTTCACTACAATCCAAGTTCTAGCCCCCTGAACACTATGATGAGTGGTCAATTTATAAGGAAATGCAAATGGTTTTGTCATAAATGGGGCATTGAATGGTTTTCCATAATTGGATAATCAGTTTCCATGGAGAAAGGGATGAGAGGATAGAGGATTAACTAATCCATATCCTATCCAAAAATGAGCTCATAGGATGAGATAAGAGCTGGGCATCCTTCTAGAATGCTCTAGAATCAAGGAATATTCCCAGAATCCTATGTCAATTTCGCTTATTCTCACCCAACACAGGTTAAAGTGGGCCTAAGTGCACTGTAACGTAGGTCTGAATGGGCCTACCTACTATGCAGAGTAGTTGCCCCTGACCAAGGTTGCGCTGGTGTCCCAAAGAGGGATTTCAGCAGGGTTTCAAGCTAGGAAACTTTCATGGATGAAAACATTCAATATGATGACTTCTAGGGCATGTAGAAATTGAATTAGGGTTTGATGAGCCCTATTTGTACTCATATGATCGTTAGGAATGATGTGCCCAAATAGACCTGTAACAGCTTCCCCCTAAAGCATGAAGTCGAAAATGATAATGTCGAGTGATATGCTTTATGATGTGATGAGGAGGATCTGAAGCGGATGGTGACCTATATCAATTACAATAATATCATGATATCTTTGAATTTTTCATGAGTTACTGATACCCATACTCAGCATATAAAATTTTCATTACATGTACATAAATGAGATAGTCGTCTACAAATATAGACCCATGATAGGATGACCATCTGTGTAAATCCATCATACAGATGATTTAGTACTCTCCTGAAATCACAGTCCATATGGATGAAAGTAGATCCAGGGTCTTCTATCTCGTCCAATCGTTCACTCAAATATGAGTCTAACCATGCGAAAATGTGATCTGAAGTCGAACATGCGAAGACCTGTTTGATTACCATCTAATGATCTAAGCTATTAATAGACACGAGAGAAATCATCGATAATGATAATGATTATCAAGGTACTACAATACATTTTGCATGGTATGAATAGATTTTTTTATGTCGAACACCATACAAAGTCTTTCAGTAGAAGGCCTTTGATGTCAACCTATAGCTCGAAGAAAGAAACTTGCCAATGATGTATGCAATCCTCAAGGAACTAGAAGGGTGTTTCTAAGTCAACTTCCTAGATAATGTGCTGATGTCGACAAGAAGCAACTCATCACAGGATGGCCTTGATGTATCCCCCATCAACGAAACGAAACGACTGTAATGATTTTTGAAGATAGAATGTGACTAACGACACAATATTCAGGAATGGCAGTCATGAAAATGAAGGTTTATGAGTATTACAAAGGATGAAGTTTACTGAGTGACTTCTCTTGAACATATCAGCGACACTGAATGAATTGGCGGCATTGACCCAAAACCAAAGTGATGGATGGTGTGATAGACCATAGGTATGATAACCATCAAGTAGATAACCCAACCCAAATAGTCACAGAGATGAAGTGAAAGTGTCATGTTCAAGAGCGACTTGCTACCATAAAGTGATTTTTCCCTTTTCCCATTTTCGCCAATCATTGTTGACTAGTACCTCTTTATTTTTTTAGCAAGCTTGAGGAGGATAACATATGCTTGTAGTATAATTCCACCCTTTCGATGAATCCATCGCTATGTGATATTTTAATGAGTCTAGCGAAGGTGAAACTTGATCCTGTCATGATGGAAAAGTTTTTTACTATTTAATGTTTTAACGAGTTTAACGACAATGAGAACTCAATCCTTTTCAATGTATAGAGAGTTGGAAAAGGGACAAAAAGAAAACTCCACAAGTTCTTTTTCGTAAATTTGTCTCTCAAGTCCAAAAAAGTGCAAAATAATACAAGAGAGAATCTATTGACCATGTTCGATCAACGTATTCCTTTCTTGTAATTAATTTATCTCAGTTCAGAAAAGGGTTAAACTTATACTGAGTAGATGTTGTTTCCAATCCATTTGCGAGCTGAAAAGGACAAGCACTTGGAAATATTTTCATGTTTCAAGAGTCTGAAAAGAGTTTAAAGAGGACTCCACTTAGAGGAATGAGTGGCATCTAGGATAGAAATTGGTTCCGATGATGTTGGAACTTCTCAAAACATGTTTATTTATGTGAAGAGGCTCTCTAATAATACCACTCATTGCAACTATTCCTCAAAAAGGGTAAAGCAACCAAGTGAAAGCGTATGATTGGCCAAACAGATAGTGATGATGGAAGGAGAAAAACCAAGGCTCATCTGATAGAAGAGGCTGTTAGAATGAAAATCACGAGGGTTAAAATGGAGATGGGTTCATTTTTACACAATCTTGAACCATAGGGAACTATTCTTGGATTCAGTTTCATGTTTACACAAGCTTGAAACGAAAAACTATGCTTGGATTTAGGTTCATTTTTACACAAGCTTGAAGCATGAAAACATTATTCTTGAGATTGGTTTACATGCCCCTAGCATGATGACTCGATTCTAGATGCATATCCCCCAAGCTTCATTACATTCACCTAAAGAGACTACTAGTAGGATGGAATGAAGGTTCATTTACGAGATCAAGTGAAATATTCGACAAGATTTTACGAGATCTAATCAAAGACTTGAATTGGAAATTTTCTCCAGGGGACCTTCTTTCATTTTTTAATGAGCTTGACACAAGACAAGGAACTTTGCTTAGATTCCTTGTTTCATTTTTTAACGAGCTTGACATAAGAAAAGGAACTATGCTCTGGGACCTGTTTAATTTTTTAATGAGGTTGACACAGTAAAAGAACTATCCTCATATTCCTTTTTCATTTTTTAATGAGCTTGACACAACATAAGGAACTATGCTCATATTCCTTGTTTCATTCTTTAACGATCTTGACACAAGACAAGGAAATATGCTCATATTCCTTGATCACAACCCATAAGAGGTCATCAATTCCAAGAGGTTCTCATCAAATGGGAGAACAATGCTCTGGAAGGGATATGTAACAAGGAATCCATTAGAGAGATCTGGTTCCAATGCCCCCAGTACATAATGCACAACATCACAAAATTGATCGTCAGTTGATGTAGGCATGGAATGGGTTGCTACATAATTGACCCATGGTGGGAAGATACCATTGGGACAAAAGGACCATTTAGGGAAGATGGTTGACTGGAAGCCATATTTGGATCGGGAAATGAAAGCTGGTCAACGGTGAAAATTCTGCCTTCATATAGGAAACACATCACTCAAAAGAGTGTTGAAACAATAGCTCCCATGTCATAAACATAATTGTGCCCAAGAAGTAAATTGTAATCTAAAGGGCCTGGGACTACCATCAGATTGAGATAAACAATTTCTCCTCCCAAAGTAATAGGCAACTGAGGAAGGATCCCTAATGGTTGACTGGTTCCTCTGTTAAAAGCCAACAGATTCTGGGTAACAGGCATAAGTGGCGGCTAACCGAGTGCCTGCCAATCAGTGGAGGAAAGGATAATCACAGATGCACCTTCATATATAATAGTGCTAGATACAATCATATTATAAACTTGTACTATGATATGGAAAGGCACATAATAAGGAAGACAACATCCTACCAGTCGATTCCGATCAAAGGAAGTGACCTAACTACTTGGAGGGGGTACCATAAGAATGGTAGAAATACCCCCTTGAGTTACGAGAATAGAGGGACTTTCCTCCTGTCTTGATGGAATAGGAGTATTTCCTCCAAGCTCATTGGAATCTGAAGAAACCAAAAGAACCTGAGTGTTATCATACTCACTTTCTATGGGATAGGTATGATTAACTGAAGGTGAAACTGGGTCAACTGTTTCCTCGACCTATGATTGGTCAGGTATAGACTCATGGGATTCACATTCATAGAGAGTGGGTTTGAATGATGGTTGATTTGGGTCAGTCACTTCATCGACTAGTGAAGGATTAAGGGAGAGTCTCCTATAACTAGATGGAAGTCATTGTGGAGAGGCATGACGGTTATCCAAAACTTTTTGGGCTTCATCCATATAGGGACAAAGGTGAATGGGGTGATTCCCTTCGCATAACCTACAAGGAAACTTAACTTTACCCTTCTTTCCATGAACATTACTAGCACTAGTTGATGGTGTGTCACCAACATGATCTTCAGAAGTTGATGACATAAGATGATGTGAACGAGAAGAACAATCTTCTAAGATATGAGGAATACCAGAAATTTTTTGAAGAAGATGGTCTCTCGTACAAAGTTTGCAAGGATATTGAAGTTTGTGAGGCTTATCAGACGGTTTCTCATCAGAAGTTTCATTCGAAGCAATGGTAGCTTGGTTTCCCCCTTGCTAAATTTTCTTCTTCTTCTTCTTCTTCCCTTTCTTCTTCTTCTTATCCACTTGGTTACTAGTGCCAATACTTTCACCAGGCAAAGAGGAAGAAGGGGAGGAAGAAACAACCGACGAAGAAGGTAAAGGGTAAACTTTAGGATCAACTAGAGGTTGATTTTGTCCAGTTGTAGGAATATTCAATTGCAGGGCCGAGGAGGTTGAGAACAACCATACTGGAAAGCTGATGGTAAGTCCCGAAAGGGACAATGAAGCCATATAAGGAGCACTTGTTGAAAATAGCAACAAGAATGATAAAAATAGAATCCAGAATATTCCAATTTTAATTTGTCCTTGATTTAAAATTGTGAATTAAAATTCGAATTTAGTCTCACTAGCTGCTTGGAAATATTTAATTAACTCATTATGGATTAGTTAGCTGGAGAAATTCAAATTAGAAGTATTTCTGAAAGAAACGCATGCATGCAGAAGGATTAAGGTTCCTTGAGGATTGCACGATTATGACAATGTGTTAGAGTAGTGTGTGAGAGCAGTGTTCCACTGGGTGAAGGATATCATCCCAAAGGAACTGGCAAGGAAATAGGATCTTGGAGGGCAGAAAGCATGGCTTGTGAGAAGCTTTGATTGCCTGTAAACATCCAGGAGGATTGTACTAAGAGCTAGCTAGTTGTGAGAGCTAGGGCTTTGTATAATTCTGATGTATTTCCACCTTGTATGATTAAATACATATAGTGGGGTTTTTAGCTGAGGCTTTCGCCAAAGTATTTTCATGTGTATTGTCATTAATTCTTCTTCTTCTGGTTATATTGTCCAACTCTGATTTAGCTCGATCTTTAAGCTTCCACAAATTGATAGTATAAGTAGATTATAGTATTTTGCTTTGGTATATTGCACTATGAGGTTAATCTACAGTCAGATTTTCTACGAAGATCTCAGAGGTAGATTTGTAGAGAATTTGCAGAATTTCTACATGCTATCGGAGCCTAGTTTATCGGAGCTGTGAACAATATATGGAGAAGAGAATTCGAAGTTTGAAGTTCAGGGTTGCAGGTGCAAACCGAATTCATATCATACTTAAAAAAAGAAGAAAAAAACGATATGGGACATTATGCAACTAATTGCCCATTGAAGAAGTCCAAGAAGGATCCTCAGAAGGATTGGAAGTTGAGGCATTAGCCTCTCAGTTCATAATGGAATTTACCCTCATCGTATGCATGGTGTCATCGATGATGGGTTGTGTCTGGTATCTTGATAGTGGAGCCTCATTCCACATGACCGACGATAAAAGTTTATTCAGTACCTTGGAGGAGAAAGACCTCAAGATGCGCATAGAGATGGGTGACGATGAAAGATTTAGTGTTTCAGGAGTGGGAATGGTTGCTTTTTAGAGGGAGCATGGAGTTCCTATCACCTTGACAGATGTGAAGTATGTGCATGGACTAAAGAAGAACTTGGTATCGGTCGTTATGTTGGAGGACAAAGGCTACGATGTTGTCTTCAGTAAGGGAAAGGTTTTCCTTAGACACATCACCATGAGACAGGTGAAACAGATCGGTTCACAAGTCAAGAACCTGTATTATCTTGAGGTTAAAGATGCATGCAAAGCCTTGAGGAGTAAGGAAAATGCTGGAGAGGTGGTTTAGAGAGAGTAAATTACCTCTCAACATGTAGCCCTAGAAGAAGTCTCAGACAATTATGGAGGAGCAACAATTGGAGAAGCCGAGAGGAGACCGATTGGAGGCATCTAGTCATGCAGAGGCCTCCAATAAGGGGAAATTTTGAGCCAAGTGGGCAGAGGGATCACATGCAGCTATACCTCCAGGTGTGAGGTGGGTGATGTGAAGTGTTAGTCTCAAGAAGGCTGAAATTGGGTAGGGTCCATTGAGAGGTTTTATCTTATGGATCATACCTTGCTACGGGAGCCCAAAGTACATAGTAGCAGGAGGAATCAGTGGGATTGATGCAGTCAGAGATCAAAGTGATAGAGGATAGAGCAATCAAATACTGAAGAGCACAGAGAAGGATTGACAACAAAGCAGAAAGGCTACGTCAGTAGAAGAGCAAAGTTTTCAGTTGACAAAGGCAATAGTAGTTAGAGACTTTGATGATAGATGTAATACTAATTCAGGTTAGATGTTTTTTTTTTTGTTTCTGGAGTTGCTAGAGCAACAACACTAGAGAGAAGTGTTGCTTGCAAAACATTCCAAAGGTTCAGGATCGGGATCGAGTTGAATTCCTTTCTTGTTGAGAGGGAGTGTTGAAAATAGCAACAAGAAATGATAAAAATAGAATCCAAAATATTCCAATTTTAATTTGTCCTTGAATTAAAATTGTGAATTTAGTCTCACCACCTACTTGGAAATAATTAATTAATTCATTATGGATTAATTAGTTGGAGAAATTCAAGTTAGAAGTCTTTCTGAAGTCATGCAAGAGTTATACCTTAAATTAAGGAGATTATCCTTAATTAAGGAGATAAGATTGAGTTATATTTGAGTTGTAATTAGTTAGCTCAGTTTACTAAGTTAAGTCCAGTTAAATTAGTTCCAAACTGTTTGAGGAACTAATTGTGAGTTATCAGTCAGTTGATGCATGCATGCACTCAGCTAGTGTACTCTAGATAACTGAATATTCCATCATCAGAAACTCATGCATGTCTATTCTGAGAAAGACCCAGTTGAGCTAAATTTCAAGGACAATGTACTATCAATTGCATGTTTTCTCCTATAAAGGAAACTCATGCACGCAGAAGGATTAAGGTTCCTTGAGGATTCCGCAGTTCTGACAGTGTATTAGAGCAGTGTTCCACTGGGTGAAGGAGATCATCCCAGAGGAATTGCGCAAAGAAATAGGAGCTTGGAGGGCAGAGAGGAAGGCTTGTGAGAATCTTTGATTGCCTGTGAGCATCTAGGAGGATTGTACTGAGAGCTAGCTAGCTATGAGAGCCAAGACTTTGTATAATTCTGATGTATTTCCACCTTGTATGATAATATAGATAGTGGGGTTTTTAGCTGAGGCTTTCCCCAAAGTATTTTCATGTGTATTGTGCATTGATTCTTCTTCTTTTGGTTATATTGTTCAGCTCCGATGAACTCGATCTTTAAGCTTTCGCAAATTCATAGTAGAAGTAGATTATAGTATTTTGCTTTGGTATATTGCATTATCAGGTTAATCTACAGTCATATTTTCTACTAAGATCTCAGAGGTATATTTGTAGAGAATTTGCAGAATTTCTACAACAGTAATATTTCTGAAAGGAGGAAAAGGACTAGGATTCTCATCAAAAGGAATTCCTTGATCGGTGGACTCCCGAGTTGTTTCCATATGTCTAAACCTAAGATCAACTAAGGAGTGACATGGAGGATGTTATCCATAGTCAGTTAATTTTATATTAATCAAATTAACATAACAAACAAAAGAGGGATAATCTAGGCAAAAGGATTACCAAGTAACTATGAACTGCAATATATTGCCTCAGTAAACCAAGGACTTAGATACATGCATGCAATCTCCTCGAATGTTGTTTTCGGTGTCTCACAATATATAGGGAGGCTGACTCGGTTACCTATGGATGGATAGAAACCTAATGTAGTCCTCCCATATATACCTGAAAGTGCGTGGAGGCACAATCCATGTTAGCACTGTCTAATGAGAAACCACACAGTGAGAGCATTCCTTTATACTTTTTGTACTATAACAACGCCCTATATACCCAAAAGTACGTAGACGAGTTACGACGTACTTACATACGTGGAATGAGGTATCGCATTCGGAATGTATCACAAACCATTAGCGACAAATTCTATGTTTAATGACGTTGGAACACATCTCTAGCCTAGACCTCTAAATGTTATGCGTTAAGTTATAATGCTCCATTAGGTTAATTGAGATAAATTTTAGTTGATCTTGTTTAAAAGTTTGCCTTTTAGGTTCACTGCGTGATCTTTCTAAAAATCCTAGAATGAAACTAAAATGAAAAACATTATTTTCATTTGATTTAAACAATGAAAACCATAACTAAAAGGGATAGAGCAATCACAATATTTAAACAAAGAGCATAAAGCACATCTAATGCAACTTTCCCTATACCATTCTTACAAGCACACACAAACTTCTAAATGCATTATGCATGTTTTTCTTTTCATTCCTTTAATTTTTAGATGAACATAAAGAAACTAAATGAACAAATGATCAATCAATGCTTTTCACAAGAAACGAAGACTTTACGACAGTTTCTTTTCAAAGAAATGAAGACTTTACAACAATTCTTTTTCAGAAAAGACTCATCGATGTAAGCTAACTTTGACAATGAATTGATAATGTTAAAGAAATATCTTAAGAAACACTAAAAAAATCAAGGTCAAAGTAGGGCTAGGAGAGGAAATGCAAATTGATTTCAGAGCCATAGAAAACATTGATCTTTTAGCAAACAACATCAGAAGCAAATTTGGAAAAAACCAAGCAAAAAATAGGTTTTTTTGGCTTGACAGGGATCAGCTCAACCCTAAGTGGGAGACATTGCATTGCATAGCACTTTCTCTACGCTAAGGCTACTCTGCAGTGCACTGTGTCAAGACCAACACAGTGCTGATGCCAGAGAGCCCAATCATGAGACATTTAAGCACACTTTTTGACCAAAAAAGTTTCAAGATGACTAAAAAGAGATCAATGAAGTCAAGTAAAGTCTTCAAGGATGTAATATGATAATATTAAACTATCAGGAATGATAGTCGATCCCTAGTATGGTTGCCAATTTTTTATATGGAATTTATACCTATGGAGAAGTACATCTTCCCTAAGTGGGTAGTTACACTTAGAACAACAAAAGTAAATATGTTTAACCTTTTCCTACAATAGATAGATAAGATAAAGGAACCTACTTGCGACCCTTCACTTCCTTTTATCTCCTTTGAATTGCTCCCATTGCTCCCACTCAAACTGAATTCGCTCAATTGGTACCTGCCAACATAAACAAAAGACGACAACAATCAAAGCATATGATCTATCTACTATAAACAAATGGAATTGACAACATTTGAACATACATTCATCATAGATATAGACAAGAATATGGGAAAAGGAACAAACAACTTTATTGATTGATAGAAGGAGAAGTCACACTTAATGCAGTTTGATCCCGTGTCACTCATCCGGCTTAGTCCAAACCCTCATCACACCAATAGCACATCAATCCAGCAACATAACATTACTTGACAATGATTTCAAGTCTCAAACCAACAATATTTCACTATGACCCAAGTTCTAGCCCCCTGATCACTATGATGAGTGGTCAATTTATAGGGAAATGCAAGTGGGTTTGTCATAAAGGGGGCATTGAATGGTTTTTCATAATTGGATAGTTAGTTTCCATGGAGAAAGGGGTGAGAGGATAGAGGGTTAATTGATCCATATCCTATCCAAAAACGAGCTCATAGGATGAGATAAGAGCTCGGCATCCTTCTATAATGCTCTAGAATCAAGGAATATTCCCAGAAGCCTGTGTCAATTTCGCTCATTCTCACCCAACGCAGGTTGAAGTGGGCCTAAGTGCATTGTAGCATAGGTTTGAATGGACCTACATACTATGCAAAGTAGTTTCCCCTAGCCAAGACTACGCTGGTGTCCCAAAGAGGCATTTCAGCAAGGTTTCAAGCTAGTAAACTTTCATCGATGAAAACATTCAATATGATGACTTGTCTAGAGCATGTAGCAACTAGATTAGGGTTTGATGAGCCCTATTTGTACTGATATGATCGTCGGGAATGATGTGCCCAAATAGACCTCTAACATGACCACCACATGCTCTAGAGTGGTGTTCATTCAAATCTTTTTTAGCTTCTTTGTGTGTTAAACATCATCGAAAAACTGAATCGACACCATGACGATAAAGAGTATCACCAACAATGTTATATTATTGGGATTAGTACCAGATTCGACATCATTCAATTTGAGATAATTTAAGCTGAAAGGTTTGAGTCTAGAGATAAATGATAGTGTCTCCATACCATGGTGTTGAGAAATGGAAATAAGAAATTCCAGTTTGATTTGTCCTTGAATTAAACTGAGAATTAAAATCAAATTATATTCTCATAACAACTTGTCAGTAGTTAATTAAGTTTAATTGACTTAATTAGATTAGGAATTTCAAGTTGGAAATATTTATGTAGTCATGTATATGTTCTCCCTAAATTTTAGGGGTCCATGATGAGTTTATTTGATTTGTAATTAGATAGCTCAATTTGTTTGAGTTATGGTCGGTTAAACTAGTTCTAACTGTTGGTGGAACTAGTAGAGGTCTTGTAGTGAGTTGGTGCACCGGTGAATCCTCAGTGCTACTTCAGCTAACTGAATATTCCCTCATGATAAACTCATGCATGTCAGTTCATATAAAGACCTATTTGATTCTAGAGTGCAAGGACAATGTTTTATCAGTTGTAGAATGATGTGAGTTGTACAGATCATGCATGCAATCAAAAGAGGACCTAGTTTTGGATTTTGCAGTTATGGAGGAAGGAATTCCCAATTAAATATGGGCTATTCCTCACAGGAATTTTGCAAGGAAATATGGGCTCAACAAGAAACATAAATTGGCTAAGTGTTGGTCAATGTAAGATTGTGAGGCAGAGAGTTGATCATACTTTTGCAAGAATTGTTCTTGTGAGAACAAGCTTTGTATTATCACTCAAATTTATAATTAATGCAATAGATAGTCAGGATTTTGAGTAGTGGATTCCCTAGAGAAACAATTTTTTTATGTGTCTATGATTATCTCCTCTTGTCGACTATTTTTTCGTTAATTATTGGTTTTCACTGTTTAAAGAATAGAGTAGATTCTTTTCTTGTGTTTTAGTACATTACATAAGCTGTGAATCTACAAGAAAACATACATGGTATTAGAGTTGAAGATAGTATACTAGAGGATATTTCAAAGTTTTGAGTTTTGGGTTACTGGTGAAATTCTAATTTGCAATACATACTTTAGGATCGACAGATGGCGTTCTACAATTTGCAGCTCGAGCATGCCTTGGAAGACAACTAAAATTATATAGCCTAGAAGGACATAATGGAGGTTGTGTTGGAGGATAATGGCTTGAAGGATTTCATTAATGAAGGCATTCTTAAGCCAACAACATCGGATGCACAAAATCTGGTGGAATGGAAGAAGTGTGTGGCAAAGGCAAGGTGGATAATCCTTGAAGGAGTTAGAGACCACATTGTCTCAAGTCTCCATGGGAAGGAAACTCTGTATGCTATGTGGAAAGCATTGATAGACCTATTCCAGAAAAAAAACGACCATAGGAAGTTGGCACTTAAAGAAAAAATTCAAAAAATGAAGACGGAGAAAGGCAAGACCATTCCAAAATACTTGACCAAGTTCACTCATTGCCATGATGAGCTTGGAAGTGTTGGAATAACCATTGTTGAGGATGATATGGTGAGCCTAACTCTCCTAGGCCTTCCAAAGAGTTGGAATAGCTATCAGGAATCTATCAATGGGAGGGAGAAGTTTCTAGATTGGAAACGACTGTGGTTAGATTTGATGTAGGAGGAGATTAGAAGGAACACTAGAGATAGTTCCTCATCAAAGACTAATGATGAGGAAAATTGTGCCTTAACGAGTAAGGAAAGGAAAGAGAAAGGGAAGGCGTCCAATTCCAAATTGGATTCTTTCCATGAAGGTAAGAAGAGAGACATGACGAAATTTAAGTGCTTTCATTGTCATGAGCTGGGCCATTTTGCCATAAATTTTCCACTCAAGAAGTCCAAGAAGAAGTCTTCAGGAGGAGCGGTGGGCGAGGCTTTGGCATCTCAATTTGAATTGTATTTTACTCTCATTGCATGCATGGTATCATCAATGATGGGTAGTGTATGATACCTTGATAGGGTAGCTTCATTCCACATGACTAGTGATAAGTAGTTGTTCAGTGACTTGAAGGAGAAAGATCTCCAGATGCATATCGATATGGGCGACAACAGGAGGTATAGTGCTACTGGATTGGGGACAATTTAATTTTTAGAGGTAGAAGGGTGCTCCTCTAACCTTAAGGGATGTTATGTATGTGCCCAGGTTGAAGAAGAACTTAGTATCAGTCGCCATGCTTGAGGATAGAGGCTACGATGTGATTTTCTTGAAAGGAAAGGCATTCCTTCGACACATAGCCACGTGTCAAGTGAAGAAGATAGGGATTTGAGCTAAGAATATCTATAAGTTGGAGGTAGAGGATTGTGCTTATTTGAGAACGAAAGCAGAGAAGATGCAGAGCCAAGACGTTGCCAAGTTGTGGCACATGCAATTGGGCCACTTGCATCATGGGGCTGTGAAAATCATGCAACAGATCTCTACTGGTCTTCCCAAAGGTACACTAGAGAAAGTTGATACATGCAAAGGGTGTACTTTGGTAAAATACACCAAGTTTTCCTTTCACAATAGAGACAGTTGAGCATAGGCGATTCTAGAGCGAGTCCATTCAGATGTGTGTGAACCATTCTCGAAAACATCCATGGCCAAACACATGTACTATGTTATATTTGTTGATGACTTTTCTTGTAAATGTTAGATATTTTTCATGCAGAAGAAGGATCAAACTTTCACAAAATTTTGTGAATTTAAAGCATTGGCCGAGAAAGAGTCTGGCAAGAAGGCTAAATCTCTGAGTGTTAACAATGGTGAGTATGTCTCAAATGAGTTTAAGAACTTCTGTGCATCAGAGGGGATTAAACGAGAGTTGACAACACCCCTTAACCCATAGTAGAATGGGGTGGCTGAGAGGAAGAACAAAATAATTGTAGGGGTAACACAGGCGATGTTGCATGATCATGGCCTACCACTACACTTATGGGTTGAGGCATGCAACACAGTGGTTTATTTGTAGAACCGTAACCCACATCAGATTCTTGGGATGAAGTTACCAGAAGAAGCTTATTTTGGTAAGAGGCCAGATGTTGGCCACTTCAGAATTTTTGGGTCATCAGTATATTGCCATGTGACCAAAGATGCACGAAAGAAGCTTGAGTTGACAACAGAGTTGGGGATATTTGTGGGGTACACTGGTACACCTCACAACTATCAGGTGTACTTGTTGACCAAAAAGATGACAGTGGTTCACAGGGATGTCAGAACTGATGAGGAGAAGGTCATGCAAGTTTCCCTTGAGAAGGAGTTTGAGCTACATGCAATTGAGGAGCTTTTAGCTCCTAAGGTTGAGGAGCCTCAGATTGATGTGGAGTATCCACATGTAGAGGATCTAGGAATGGAGACATCCACTCAGGCAGAGTCTTCTAGAGATGGGAGAAAGTGCACCAGAGAGGCTGACAGACTATCGCATGATGCATGGGAGAATGTGGGAGCACCCAAATCTCAGCGCAGGAAGAGGAGGTCACATGAGAGGTACGCTAGATACACGACACTTATGAACGAATGTGTTGAGACAGAGCCGTCTTCCTTTGAGGAAGCGATGTGGAAACTGGTTTGGGTTGATGCCATGGTGGAGGAGTATGATTCCATAGTTCATAATAGTGTTTGGGATGTGGTTTTGAGACTGAAGGACGAGTTAGTGGTGAGCTCGCAATGGCTTTACAAGGTAAAAAAAGATGCAGATGGTAGTGTGGAGAAGCATAAGGCCAGGTTTGTGGCCCATGGCTGTTCACAGGTAGAGGGGATTGACTATGATGAGAACTTTGTTCTTGTTGCAAGGTACTCATCAATCATATCTATATTGGCACTATCAGCGCAAATGGGTAGGAATATACATTAGATGGATGTAAAGACAACCTTCCTTAATGACACGATTGAGGAAGATGTGTATATAGAGCAACCTAAAGGTTTTGAGACCTTCGATCATGAGTCACATGTGTGTCAGCTCAAGAGGGTTTTGTATGGGCTGAAGCAAGCACCCCGTGCTTGGTACACCAGGATAGATAGCTACTTCACCAGGTTGGTGAAGTGAAGTAGATGCGAACCTGTACCACATAGTGGTGGAAGGTAAATTGTTGATCATAATTTTGTATGTTGACTATTTGATTTTGACAAGTGATGATTAGTTGATCAAGTATTGCAAGGAAGACCTTGCAAGAGAGTTTGAGATGAAGGAAATTGGGCTCATGCATTACTTTATGGGCATGGAAGCATGGAAGGGTGATGGATAATTGTTTGTGTCTCTGGGAAAGTATTTGAACAAGATACTCAGGAGGTTTTGCATGGAGAGAAACAAACCCATGGAGACTCTAGCAGGTATTTGGAGGAAGGAGGATGCTACTTTAGGAGAAGTAGTGGACGCTACTGTTTACAGGAAGCTTGTGGGTTCACTCATGTATTTGGTGAACAGATGATCAAATATGTTCTACGCAGTTAACCAACTCAGTTAAGTGATGGTTAGGCCTAACAAGATGTATTGGAAGGCGGCAAAGCATGTGTTGAGATACCTCAAGGGTATTGCTCAGTATGGATTATCGTTCACACAAAAAAAGGGAGTGAAGCTTCAAGGTTTCACCAATGCAGATTGGGTAGGGAGTCCATCCAACAGGAAGAGAACATCAAGAGGGATCTTTAGCATTGGGTCAATGACAGTTTCTTGGTACAATAGGAAACAGAGATCGATTGCACTCAATTTGGTAGACGCATAATACTTGGATGCAAGTCAAGCAACATTTGAGGCCATCTGGATGAGGAAGATTCTGGTTGGTTTGTTTGGTCAGCAGATGGATCCAACTGTGATTACTACGATAATCAGAGTTGTATCAAACTATCTGAAAATCCATTTTTTCATGATCCATCCAAGCATATTGATATCCGATATCATCATCTCAGAGATTGTGTATTGAGGCGGATTATGTTATTGGAGTACGTTCCCACTGAGGAGCAAGATGCTAACATTTTGAAAAAGGCATTGTCAAGATGTAAATTCGAGTTTCACAGAGACAAGATCAGTGTAGCTGATGATCCCTTTCTTTTTGAGAGGTAGTGTTGAGAAATGGCAACAATTAATTCCAATTTAATTTGTCCTTGAATGAAACTGAGAATTAAAATCGAATTCTATTATCTTAGAAACTTGTAAATAGTTAATTAAGTTTAATTGACTCAATTAGCTTAATAATTTCAAGTTTGAAGTATTTATGTAGTCATGTATATGTTCTCCCTAAATTTTAGGGGTCCAGGATGAGTTTATTTGAGTTGTCATTAGATCACTCAATTTGACCGAGTTATGGTCGGTTAAACTAGTTCTAACTGTTGATGGAACTAGTAGAGGTCTAGTAGTGAGTTGGTGCACTGGTGCATCCTCAGTGCTAATCCATCTAACTAAATATTCCCTCATGAGAAACTCATGCATGTCAGTTCAGAGAAAGACCCAGTTGAGACTAGAGTGCAGGGACACTGTACTATCAGTTGTAGAATGATCTGAGCTTTACAGATCATGCATGCAATCAGAAGAAGACCTAGTTTTGGATTGCATAGTTATGGAGAAAGGAATTACCAATTAAATATGGGCTAGTCCTCACATAAATTGTGCAAGGAAATAGGGGCTCAGCAGGTAGCATAAATTGGCTAAATGTTGGTCAGTGCGAGCTTGTGAAGTAGAGAGTTGATCATACTTGTGCAGGAATTTTTCTTGTGAGAACAAGCTTTGTATTATCACTCATATTTCTGATTAATGCAATAGATAGTCGGAGTTTTGAGCAGTGGATTTCCCCAGAGAAACAATTATGTTATGTCTTTGATTATCTTCCTCTTGTCGACTATTGTTTTCATCGATCATTGGTTTCCATTGTTTAAAGAGTAGAGTAGATTCTTGTCTTATGTTTTAGTACATTACATGAGATGTGAATCTACAGGAAAATCTACACATGGATCTAATTAATAGATAAGATAAGAAACATAGATTCATCTGGAATAGAGTCCTTTGCCACCGTTTCTATTTCAGTGTAGGGAAGGTCACATATAGTTCAACAAAAACAAGAAATTTCTTAGATTTGTATTTAATGAATTCCAAATCAAATTCCCAAAGAATTACAATCCATTTGGAATATTTTCCCCCAAGTAAATTTTGAGTGAGAATATACTACATGGGGTTACAATAAGAAACTACTGTGGTTTTGCGTAACAAAATGCAGTGATGAAACCTTTGGGAAACTTGAACAACTTCTAAGGCCAATTTTTCCACATTTGAGTACTTGATTACAGAAGTGGTAAGATTCCTACTAAGATAGTAGATCACATGTTCATTGTTCAAATCATCTTCCTGAACAAGTGCCATAGCAATAGTACCATCTGACGCGACTAGATATCATATGTAATCATGATGATAATCAGGGGAATGTAACAACGAAATGTGAGTTAATACATTCTTCAAAGCGTTAAAATATTTCTGGGTGAGGTCATCCCATATAAAAGGAACCCCTTTTTTCAACAGTCAAGAAAAACCCTTGGTAAGCTCAACATAGTTCAAAAGGAAATGAAGTAAAAATTTTGTTTCCCTTTGAAAACTTAGGGGTTGGCATAAATGAGGAGGAGGAGGTAAATTCAAAATAGCCTCTACCTTGAGTGGATTGACATGAATTCCTCACTTAGAAACAATAAATCCCAGTAAACAACCAGATTCCACATATAAAAACAAATATGTGGATTCAAAGGAATATTGTAATGTCAATATCGAAGAAAGATTGGTTGTAAATGTATAAGATGATCTTGACGTTTCATGGGATGTGCAGGTAAGTCATCAAGATATCATTGTACAATATGTTTGATATCATGAAACACTTAAGACATAGCTCTCTGAAAAGTGGTGCCAACATTCTTAAGTCCAAATGGAAGCTTCTCATAAGAGAAAGTTCCCCAAGGACAAATGAAAGTCATTTTATGTTGATTCACAAGGAGTACGTTATTTTGATTATAGGCAAAAAATCCATCCATGAAAGAAAAATTTTCATTCCCGACATAGTCATCAACTATTTGGTGTGATGAAAGGTGTTGTATAGTTATATTTCGAGCAAGCGCTATTAATGCCCCTATATTCAACACATGCCCAGATAGTTCCTTGTTTCTTTGTAACCAATATGATTTTGGAAGCCCAATTAGTCAAAGGAAAAAGATAACTAAAGCCAAATTTCAAAAATCTTCAACTTCAACTTTGATGGCAACAACTTTTCTTGGATGCATTGGATGTAGTCTCTGCTGAACAAGACTAACATCTAGGTAAGCCTTAATTTCATGAATAATGATTTGTGGGTCAATTACTGACACTTCTTCATATGTCCAAGAAAATACGTCGTGAAATTATTGAAATAGGGCCTTGTAGGTTTGAATTTCTTCAAAAGAGCACCTATATGAACGTTCTCTGCGATTTTAGGTTTTACTAAGATATCGATTGGAATAGTTGTAGATATATTCCTTAAGTTCCTTTTATATGTTGACTCATAAATTGAAATAGGAAATTTAGGTTATCAACTATCTCAAGTAAAAACATAACATTGAATCTATTCTCAATGGTTTCTAGTTTGGGTAGAAAGGAGGAATGATGATGATAATCATCCCAAGGCATCTCTTTAAATGACATGATATCCATAATGCTCTCATCCATTGGAAAAAAAATCATCAAAAGGATTAGGAGTTGAAACAGATATCAACCAAGATGATGAGAATACTCATCTAACACCACATTCACTTGGTCATTTGATTCAAAAGGGGCTGAAAAGGATAAGTGGATAGCTTCATACGCTGATTCAATTGAGCTAAGTGGCATTTTTTTACCATAGCTCGCCAATTTTGATTGGCTAGGAAATATCCAAGGATCATATGATCCATATAATTTATAAGTGCTTAATGAAATCATATTTACTAGAGTGACTATGGGAGAAATGTTGGGTGGAGGGAGAAAAAACGTTCCCATCGGTGATGAATCTTTGAGTAAACCCACATTGACATTCTCATAAGAAACAAGTGTTTTACCTACGAAAGGTACACTATTGATGGCACGTGAATCAGAAGCATAGAAGAAAAACTAGTATACAGTAACTATTTTCCCTTGGTGAGGAAATCGTAACACATGTAAGAGTGAAGAAACCACTATTGACATGGCGTAAGTCCAACTTTGACCTAGTAAAAGGTTATATTCAAGTTGTGCATCGGCGAATTTGACTTCGAAAAACCTTTTTACCTTTTAATTCCATGGGTAATTCATTTAAAATGCCATAGGGTTTGAATCCTATTTCATCAAAATATTTTAGTGTATTAGGTGATTGATTAATTGAAGGAGAGCACAAGGTTTTTTGACAAGATACAAACATAATGCGTGTAGAAGCTCCCTCATTTATAATGGCACATAAAATATTTTTTCCTCATACAACAACTTGAATTTGAAATGCATGTTGATGCGGGAGTCTAGGTACATGATTCTCAAGATCAAAGATTATAAGTTTCGAATCCAATGGATCAATTCCACCAATAGCCAATAATAGTGATTTCCATTATGATGGGTAACTTTAAAGGGTCAACATTGCAGAAGGATCCTAAGCCAAGTCTTCAATAAAATTATAATTTTTGGCCATCCTAGCATGTAGGCTAAAAGAAAACCTACGAAAGAAACCTTTAGGAGGGGGTCAAATTGTTTTTTCAGAATTTGATCACTCGATCTGTATAAGATTAGAAGGAGGTGGAACCAATGTGGAAGGTTGATCTATAGTGCTTCCATTTGGAGGATTTGGAGAACCATAGTCTTTGGATCTTGTAGTCACCATAATTGTCTCTTCACACATCATCATGACATCAACAGTGTTTTGGGAAGAAGAAGGCTGATTTTTTGCAACCATTTTTGTCTCCTAAGCTAGGAAAGGATCCATTAAAATAACAGGTGTAGAAGAACCTTGAATAAATAGATTAACTTCAACATGATGTAGACATTCTTTGGTTTAATTATCCTCATTACAAATGAGACAAGGATACCATGGTTTATGTTTCTCATTAGGAGATTGGGTTTTTGTTGGATTTTCCTGTTGAGGGTCATTTTGTTTTACTTTTCTTGCCCTTCATTTTACCTCCGTATTGCTAAGATTTACTAGTTGATGATTATTGAACTATCTTAATCTCAGAAGTATTAACAAGAGTATTAGTAACAAGAGGCTAATTTTGAACAAAAAAGATAGGAGTAGACTTAGGATTATAATGACCAGAATGTTTACTTGCATACTTTTGACTAACATAACCAATCACATCATCAACAATGTGATATTTTGTAGAAGCTAATGGAATGGTATTTGAAGGTCAAGGAGCATTAACAATTTTATTATACTACGTGCCATATTATGAATAAACATGATCTAGATATTGGGCATGAGAAATAACCTTCTTCTTGGTAACAACTCCACCTTTGGAATCATCTTCCGCAATAGTAGGAAGTAATGATTTCACAAACCATTCTACTAGTAACTTATCTGGCATATAAGATTTTATTAAACAACGATGATGTCTCCATTCATTTACATGATCATAAATATTTGTGGAGTCTGATTATCATAACGAGGTCAAAATTTTAGTATTAATTTCATATTGGATGGTAGTTGGAAATGCATTAAATATGTTTCTGCCAAAGTGTTGAAGTTACTAAAGGATGCTCATGGTAATTCAATATACCACTTAATTGCAAGACTAGTAATATTCCTTTGGAAAAGATGAAGTTGAATGGAATCATTATTTAGGTAGTTAGATGAACACCATAAATGATTAGTCATCACATGTTTCGGTGGGTCCTCTCCAGGTTTACCATCGAATTTTGGTATGTCACTTGGTCACTGCAATAATATGTGGCAATAATGGATGCCCATAATCAGATCATTAGTAAGCCGAGTTAAATCTAGTAAATATAACGTAGTAATAAATGGTAATTTTTGGTTGAAATTAGGTTGAGGGCACTGATAATCTTGAAGATAAAATCCAACTATTGGAGGATACCCAGGATCTTCTGGAATGAGTTGTCCCATAGGAATTTACAATCCACCAAGATAAATTGTAGGAGGAAATCCAGGGTAACATAGAGTAGGTTGAGCTGTAAGTGGAACTCCTTGGAAGGGTTGACCTACTTGCATTTGAAGACATCCTTGATATGTAATTTTGGGTATACCTAATACAAGTTTTCCGATGGATATTCGAGGTGTATCCTAAATAGGTTGACCAACAGGAATCCGGGGTGCATCCTAAAGAGGTTGACTCGAAGAGATCTAAGGTACCACCTGGACATGTTGAACATAATGAATCTATAGCATACCTTGAATAGGTTGACTAGAGGGAATTTGAGGCAAATTTTGAAAAGTAAGTTTCTGAGGAGTACTAACCATTCCAGGGAATGGGGCACCAGTAAAAGGTTGAGTTCCAATAGGTTCCAACAAACTTGCCTAAGGTGTTTGACTAGGAGGTGGGTAAGATATAACAATAGGTTGCCCCCCAAGTGGAGGATATGTTCCAACACGAGGTTGATCCCTATGGGAAAATAAGGACCATAAGAGGATTCCCTCCCAGTAGGATATGATCCTATGGGGGGTGGTTGCATAAATCATAAACCACCAGATATAGATAATAAATTAAGTTGTTGATCTAATACTGGATGTACCCTAGGCATGAAATTTTGTGAAGAAAATATTGTTTAGGAAGTTTGACCAATACTTGTTGGAGATGAACTAAATGGAATTTCTGGAGACTAAGTGGGAAATTGAGGAAACGAAGGGCTGGCAGCAACTCCTGAAAAGATCCCAATGACTAATACCCATCATGTACGGAAGGCCCCCAATTAATTAAAGACTTTGGAGACCTAGTGAACATGAAATTCATAATTGACTTAGTAACTCCATTAAAAATAATGGATGAATTTTGACTTTATGATGTAGAATTAGTCATGGTTGGAATAGGTAAAAAATATGGAGAGTGTAACTAGGGAATTCTCTCTTCCAGACTAATCTTCATAGGTCTTCGAGAGTTTAAAAGGGTTTGGTACCAAGGGTTCTTTCGTAAAGGAGATGTTGGAATTTGAATAATATGAGGTTAGATAACTCCCATGATAGGAGGGTTAGCAGGAACAAGTTCTTGAGTAATATCCTCTATACTCAACAAACCATGAAGTGAGGTAATCTACTTCATCACATGAAATTATAGGTTCTTGAGATGTACATGGTAAAGCGGTAGATACCAGACCCAATGAGGGAGAGATGTAAGCTTCTGAAGTCACTCGCTCGGTAATTTATGGTTCCTTGGGTAAAAGTACATCTGGTTCTACAGTTTAGGGTTCAATTACTTCAGGTTGTAAAATATCTAGTTCAATTGCTTTAGGTTCTAGAGTTTCAACCATTTTATTTTCTACTTCTTCGGTTTGAAATGTCTCAAATGATTATGCAATTCCAAGTTCGATAACTTTTGATGTTCTACGTTCTGTAGTTTTTTTAGTTTTCTTGTGTTTAACAATTTTCAGTTTACCAAGTGTATATTCAGGGGGTAAACCCTACATTCTATGAGAGTGATGAGGTGAAATTGCCACAATGAATTTTTATTAATAATTTTAACAATATTTAACAATTCAAATTAAAAATTCACACCTACGGTCTTGCTAAAAAGTAAAAAAAAAAACAAAGTAACACACACTAATAAATCTAAGGAGTTAAACTATGCAAGCAATGTTTTCACAAGGAAATCACTAACTGGTGATGGAATCCAACGTCACAAATATCAATGTGAAAGTGGCTAGAGATAGAGCGGGTGGAACCAGTTATGCTGACAATCTACTTAATGGTCATAACTTGGTGTAAGCAACTTCACATATAATACCATCTTGAGTGAAGTACCCTCCAAGAAGGCCCAAGTGAGTATATCTAATGTATTGTCTAGGTACAACATGGACTACCCCTCTCCTGTCACCTTGGGTGAAAGCCCTAATATTATGATCACTAAGGTTACCATGTAAAACAACCTAGCCCGGGGGGATAGTCATAGGTATACAAACAAGGGTAGAGTAACAAATCTCAATTTGCTTGAGAGATCCCTCAAAATTGGGTAGTCCTCTCAAGTGATTCCTAAGTTCCTTTTGACATCATTTGTAATGCATGTAAATCGCACTATTATAACTAATGGAGTAGGGAAATTACTTCAATAGGTCAGATATGACCTCGTGCTTAACTCCCGTGTAAGAGGAGCTTCTGAGAGACAAATTGTAGCAAATGGATTTTACTTCTTATTGCAAGATTTTATGTTTGTTTGCAGCTATGTTAAATTTCAACCCCTATTCCAAAACCCTACAACTAATCTAATGTGTGTGTGACTACGATAGAAATATAAAAGATGTCTAATTGATTTTATTAAGCATTGTTTTTCAAGTCTTTTTTACTAAATAAGTGATGGTCATTAAACCAATGGGGTTATGACTTATCTCAAATATCTGATGCAGCGAATATGAATATCTAGTCTTTTCAATTCAGTGAATTCCTAATTAGAGGAAGGAGAGAATGTTTTTAATTTCCAAAGAGATATATTATTATTTTAGTCATATTCATTTCCAAACCAAACAATCAATTCCAAAAATTCTTCTTTCAAAATATAATACTCTAAAATTCAAGAATTTATTAGAATGGAACAATCAATGCAATGAATTCACTATAACAAGCAAATTAATTCAAGTAATTTTTTTCTTTTTGTGAAAACAAGATTTTTATGCAAAGTAATTGATCCAGGTGGATATTAGTGGCCACTAACCTATTACACTTGGACCCCCAACACTGTTTCTTTCAGTTTCCTTAATTGTAGCACAATTTACTATTTTTGGAAATTTTTCGGGTCCTGGACTTCTGGAGTCGTTTTGAGGCTATAAACGACATATTTTTTTGGAAAAAAATACAAACCAATAGATCATACCATATGTATGTAGTCAAAAGTTGTATTCCTTAGATATTTCTAATGAGGTACCGTACGCGTCAAATAGAGATCGTATGCCAAAGTTACAACCTCGATAAGTTTGTGTACCAACTAACCCCAACAAGGTCCAAAATCTTTTGGCACTTCATCTCCTAGAGTTAGTTTCTTGGATGTTTGGGGATTTCCCTTGTTTCTCAATAATAAAAAGGCATGTAAGCCTCATTGCAACAAAATTTAGAGCCATGTATCCGCCACATCTTTTCTCAGAGTTAAGCTAACATCACCCAAGCTAGTTTTTTCATTCTGCATGTAAACCGTTTTCAGTATTTTGTTGTCAATGAATTGAAGTTTAGTTTTCGATGTAACTTTCTATTTATTCTTAAATATGTATTTCATTTGGTTCCTACATCAATCTAGATTAGTGGTATTAGAGCAGTTTTCTCTTCTTCTTCTTTTTTTTGAGCATGTCCCCAATGAGGTTAGGGTATAAGGAGTTAGGGCTTGAACTGGTTGAACCTTTGCAAGACCAGCCTTGCTAACCATGATGACCTCCAATGGTGGAAGAAATTAAGGATGAGGGAGCAAGAGATACTTTCAAAATATTTCTTGAAGAAGCCCTTGAGAGACAAGGGAACGAGATGATGAACATTTTTTCCCAGATCCTTCGGTAGATGCCCAGAGGTGACACATCTTCATTCAGCAGCCAGCCTGGAGGCACCACTCCCTTTAAGGAACAAGTCAGCTTTGACATTCCCATATTTTAAGGCCACATAGATTACTTTTCCAATAGGGAAAATATTACTTTTCACTTCGAAAAGTCGCCCCCCACGTTAAGAACTGGTGGGAAACCTACTATGAGCAGAGGGAAGAGAGGGAACCCTCATTGTTTTCTGCCGCACCCACTTGGAATTCTTTCTGAGATGCCATCAAGGAATGGTATTAGCCTATCGGGAGCTTTAAAGATAAGTACATAATGTGGACCACACTATGACAGGGAAGGGACCAAGACATGTCAGAGTTCACAAATATTTTTCATACCCTTCACACAAAGTTGGGTATCAAGGATTGTGAGCGGAATATAGTACTTAAGTACCATGACAATCTACAAAAATACATCCAGGATGAGAAGGAGTTCCTAGACATCTCCTTGCTTGATACCGCCTATGGATAAGCTAGTAAGATGAAGAAAAAATTTAAATAGAAGAAGAGAGACTTTAGATCTGCAAATCTGAAGCAAGGGAAAGGCACTCCCAAACCACAGAACAAAGGACAAAGACAAGGCAGGGTGACCCAGGACAACCCGTTGAAGCCGAAGGAATAGAACAACACCATGAAGACAAAGAAGGACATAAGAAAGTGGTGTAAGTTCCATAAGAGCCCCACTCACAACACGAGTGAGTGTTGAGCCAAACAGTCACTCATTAGAGAAATTTTGAGGTCTATAATGGGCCTCCTAAAGAATATTATAAAATAATAAAGGAAATAATAAAGAAAAATTAGGTTACATCATCAAATTTTAGAGGCAAAAAAGAAAAAACTACTTTTTCAACTTGTATTCTCAACTTATCTCCCTATAGTTTTACTCAAATTTTGAGAGGGATCACTCGTTGGATGCATAATTTAATTCCTCAACCAAGGAAAACCCATGCTATTTACTTTCAATGGACCTTGCAACATGAAAAATGAGAAATACATTAAAAAATGTGATTGCAATAATGTTTTTCATGTATTTCTCATTTTTCATGTAGCAAGGTCCATCGAAAATATGATACATGGGTACTCCTTGGATGATGAATTAAATTTTGCATTCAATGAGTGCTCCCACTGGAAATTTGAGTAAAACCATAGGGAGATAAGTTGAAAATACGAGCTGAAGAAACAATTTTACTTTTATTTTTATTTTTATTAATCTTTTTACTTTTTTACTCTAAAATGGTGAATCATCCCCCATGGATGACATCATCATATTGAATCCTATTGGTTCTTATAAAGTTGATTTTGGCTATACATTTTTGTATCGAGTCCCATTTTAGACCTTAAAAATTCTCTAATGGGTGGTCGAGCTGAAGGCTTTAGAGTCAAATGCATGTTTTGACTCTGAGTGAGAACCCAACAAGGGGAATGACAAAAAGAAGAAAATTATTGATGTGGATCTAAGCACCACCATTGCCACCACCAAAATCCATAAGATTGAGCCTAAAGAACCAGAGCAAGGGGAGCGTCTATTCCACTTACAAATGTGTGGAGCCTGATTATCTTCTTTATTCAGAGGTATTGCTGCATTGGACCCTAGTTAGTAATGTGGCAACAATGCTGCCAGGGGGCCCAGGGAGGGGGGGGCCGACCCCTCACTATATATGAGGGAATTGTATTGCATCTATGTAGATTTGTATTCTGAGTGAGAAAGAGAGAGGAGATTGTGTGACAGTGAATAGGGAATTACAGCGGATCTACTATAGGTTGTATCTCTTTAGTTTGTTGGTTAATATAAAAGGAAGGACTAGCTGTTTCTCCATGGACATAGCCCAAATTGAGTGAACCGCATATATCTGTGTCTCTCTTGTTTTATGTCTTTTTTGTGTTTATATTTTTGCAATATATTTTATGTGTTCCATTGCTCGGTAATATATAATTTTCTAACAATGTAGGTAAAGAGGTCTCCACTATAGTTCGTTGTTGACAACAGGGCCCAAAAGAACCACATCTCAACAGAGGTCATTAAGTGGTTGGGCCTACCAACCACACCATACCCGCAACCATACACCATTTTGTGGCTCAACCAAGGACAATATCTTCATGTTAGCCAATTGTGTCTTCTTCCCTACAACATCAAACCCTTCACGGATGAGGCCCTATGTGATGTTGCTCCTCTTGAAGTGTTTGATGTGTTGTTAGGCAAACCATACTTGTGGAAGCATCATGATATGTGATGGGCCTCTAAATTATACATAAATTAAGGCCCATGTCTCTAATTTAAAACATAAATTAAGGCCTATGACCACCCTTCAGCACATTAAACCTCTCTTTTTGCATTAGATAATTTATTTTTAACTTTAATATATTCATTAGGAAGGTTTATGAATAATTGAATATTTGTGCCTAATATTATTTATTTTTTGTGGAATATTCTAAGAATATTGGGCAGATTATGAAGAGTTGGAGGAGGAGATAATTTAGGGACTTGTTCCCTACAACTAGAGGATCAACGATAAATAATAAGTCAACAAGATATTATGGAATTATGGCACAAATTGTGGAACTCCAATGATTGAGAAAATCTAGGAATGTGTTCCATTAATCAAGGGAGCAAATCCCCTAATCAAAGGATTTCAGTGGGGAAATCTTCTTCCATTCACGGGGAATGATTCTTAATCATTTTGTATAAGTACCAAGTTGAATTTTCCTCTAGGGAATGATTGAGAAAATCTAGGAATGTGCTCCCTACCATTTAATACAAATTCCTAGTATTGGGCACTAGATCCACTAATCAAGGGATTTTGGTGAGGAAAGCTTCTTCCATTCATGAGAAATGATTCATAATCATTTTTTGTAAGTGCCAAGTCGAATTTGCCTCTAGGGACAGATTTTAATTAGTGTTATTGTGGAGAGAGCTTGTATTCTTGCAGCTCCATTGTATTTTCTTTCAGGGATGTAATTCTATTGATGAAAATAATGAAGATTCATGTTCAGCTTCTAAATCTTGTTCTCCTCCACAGGTCTCTAATTTTCCTTGGGGTTGGCCATCCTGGGAACCTCATATCTCTTTTGTATCATTTTATTTCCCTCTTTTCATTGCTTATTCACATGCATCTCTTGGTTTTATTTCTTTCTATTTCTGCATTTAGAATTAATGATTTCTTATTGTAGGATTGAGTTAAATGGTTGATGTAAGTTCTTTTGCAGGACCACAAACATTATTTCATCCTTGGAAAATCTTTGGAAGTTCATAGTAATCATCGAGCTGCTTGGATGAGTCTTCTTATTCCCAAATCTAGATTGTTGGACCTCCTTTTTAGCAAAAAATAGTAAATTTCTGCTATTTTTTAGAGCATCATAACGAGCTTCAATCAAATTGATTCCACTTGAATTAGATCAAAAAACATTCTAGTTCATGAAAAATTACCCCATTGCATTTGCACTTGATTTCGTTAGACATTTCTTAGATTTACTAGCTCACTAGTTCTCAAATTTCTAGATTTTCGACTAGTAATCTTTTTTTATTTTTTTGCATGGGTTAACATAGATATTTTTGAGTGATTCCACTTGGAATAGGGACCTAAGACATCCTAGTTAATATTAATTTGTCCCATCCAATTTGGATTTGATTTTCTTAGTCATTAAGCCCTCGCCAATTTCATCATTTCACAAGGAAACTTCTCTAAGCTTTTTGAGTGAATCCATCCATCTCCCAACTTTGGTTTTGAGTTCTGAGTGATTCTAGGAATTTTCCCACTCCATTCCGCCCATAAAACACCTTTCCTAGGCCTCCAATTACCTCCAACACCTCACATTTTTCTCTCGATTGTATCTTGTAGGTTCACTGTAATTCTTGAAATAACCTGTTTTGAGGCGGAATTGAGAGAAAACCTCTAGGAAGTCACCAAAAGCCTCCCGAGGGTCTCCCATACCATCCAACCATCTCCTAACCCTTCTATCCAACCTCAAACATCCTTAATTCACCTGCCACATCACCAAAATAAATTAGTTTGCATACTTGATTTTGCATGAAAAGACAAAAAGACAAAAACAAATTTATTTCAGTCCCTTTACTTGCACATTAGTGATGTTTGATGCTTCTTACTTCCATGCTTAGATAGTAGAATTTCGTTCATGATAATTTAGCATTATTTCAAAGCATAGTTTCTTGGTAGTTAATTAGGAAATGGTGTGATTTAGCATTGGATTTCCATCTCTTTCCTTGTACTTTCTTTCTTGCAATAGGTTAAGGTTCCATTTCGAACATTTCATTTTCTGAAATTAGTTTAGGATTTGACTTCAGTACATGCACTCCAATACATCATGACAACAAAGGAAGGACACATTGTATGCCGCATATATAGTGCCGACACCTCTTAAGTTTGTATGAACCCCGAGTTGATAATTAATGTCGGTAGCCTCAGGAGTTGCAACATTCTTGTTGCAATATCGAGGCTCATCACTTTTTGGCGTCATTGTCAGGGATGTGTCAAAGTATGCATTATTTTCTTCCCTAGTTTATTAATTTCTTTTCACTTTTTGCAAAACAAAATATTTGCATTAGGCACATTTAATTTCGAAAGTAGAAAATTGCTTTGCATTATAGTTTTCATTCAACCATAAAAACAAAAACAAAATTTCTCCAACACCAAGCCACCCCCCCATTTGATCACATGGTGCAGTAAGAGCCACATCATCATCCACTTTTGCAGGTAGAAGAAGAAAAAGAGATGGCAAAGAATATAGAAGAAATGGATGGAGATGATGACAATGAGGAAGATCCTCTTGGATTTCCCATTCAAGACAATGATGGTAGTGTGCACATGAAGAACATCCCTCCATCTTTTCTTCCAAAATTTCATGGTCTAAGGTCAGAGGATTCAGAAACCTTTCTCTTTGAATTTGAAATTGTTTGTAGGTCTTATGGTTACTTATTAAAAACTCAAATTTGAGATTGTTTCCGGCAATATTGAAGGATAGAGCTCTTAAATGGTTCATGAGTTTAGGGACTAATTTAATAAGACCATGGAATGATATGTAAAAGATATTTATAGAAAAATATAAAGATCATGATCTTAAAGAAGACATCTTTACAATGAATCAAAGAGAAGATGAGAGCCTTGACGATCTAATAGAGAGGTTCATGTACAATGTTAAAAGGGGAAAACTACATCATTTAGGATCTGACACACTAAAAACCCTCTTACTTAGAACAATTAGGGATGAGTGGATTTATCTCCTTAATCTCATGAGTAGAGGTGATGTATATCAATTATCATTTTAGGAAATTTGTGAAACATGCAAACACATATCAAGAGGAAAAGCAAGAGTAGGTAAATCAACATCAAGATCGGTAAGTCAAGCTAAAATTGGAAATTTGTTTGATGATTTTAAAACAAAAACCTTAGCAATCTAACAAAACAAGTAGAAATGTTGAGAATGCAAGATGAAGGAAACGAAAATGCTGATATTTGTGTTGCAAAATCACAGGATGTTAAATATTGTCCATCATTACCAAGGTTGAAGGAAGGTCACCAAGAGAACAATGGAGCAAGTCAAGTGCCAATGCAACAATGTTATGTAGCTCCAAGAGGACCATGATAGCCTATTCAGCCTGATATGATGCAAGATCCTAATTCACAATTTCAATTTTATGCATGTCCACCAAAAAGTAATTGGAACACACTCTTTCCTTGACAACATTGGCCATATCAACCCCAAAACCAATATTAGCAACAAGGTTGGCAAGGAACTTATGGGAGCCATCCAAAAAATCCTCAGTATTTTCGTCAATATCCTCCATACCAAACTCCATGTTATCTTTGCCATTCACCTCCACCACAACCACAACCCCATCCACATCCATCTCAAATATACACTCCCACTCAACTACCTGTACCACCATTTTCAAACCCACACATTGAAGTAGCTCAGCCCACTTACAATCTTGAGTTACAACACTTCCAAACATCTCCTCTTGAGCTCAATGGTATTCACCATAGCTTAGGAAGATTATTGCAAAAAAGAGATTATCTTAATATCATTGAAGGGCCACAACCAGAAGAAGTAGATTCAAATAAGAAGACCACAAAACCATGGGCTGCAATTGATGAAGAGCAGACATCAAAACCAGAGATTGAGAGAACTCCCTCATGGTTACCATCAAATCCTCCATGTATTCAAGAGAACAATTAGCAAAAAGAGGAAGATTTGAAGGTCATGGTAGAAGAAGACATGAAGAATGCTCTAGATCAAAAAAAGGACCAAGGACATCATAACTATATTGAAATATGGTTCCAGACAATCACTAAGTTGCAGCATCACTATCTTCCTCAACTATGCTTGATCCTTTTCAAGTCAAATCATTTGGTCTCAGAAATCCAGGTACATGTCAAAACATACATTTCAAGCCTCCACATAATTTTGTCTGTCATCTTGATGTGCACACGGCTCCATTGGAAGTATTCTTATACTGAAAGTGATTTTGTTTTTCAAGTAGGGTAGGGTAAAAAACAAACAAAAAAACAAAAAATGAAAAATAAGAGAAAAAAAAAAAAAAAATCTAAAGTGAAAACCTCCTTGGAGGTGCCTCAGATTAGCTCATTGATTGAAAACCTCCATGAGGCGGTCAATGGGTTGAAAAAAGAAAAAAAAGAGGAAAAAAAGAAGAAGATCCTAGGTGAAAACTTCCTTTGAGGCGCCTAGGCAGACCTACTAGTTGAAAACCTCATTCAGGCGGCTAGTAGGCCTAGAAGAAAAAAAGAGAGAAAAAAATAAAAGAATCATTTCTCCATGCATGCATGTACTCTCCAAAATCTGCAAGCAACAAAAACAATTTGGTACCAAAAGAAAAATTGGTCAAGCCTAGTCAAAAGAAGTCAAAATTTGAATTTCTCCTACTTTGCAAAAATTCATCAACAAGGCCAAGACCATGCCAATCCATCACCTTCATCCATTTTCACCATCCACCAATCACTCTCAAGCTTCTACCATTCAGTTTGTTTGATGTCCTAAAAAACCACAGGATGCTCTGTTTTACTACATGATAAAAAAGAACATAGAGAAGAAATTTGTTTTTGCCATAACTTGAAAACAATGCATCCATTTTCCAAGATGTTTTAGGGGGAGATGCATATGGATGATGGTAACATGCTCAAGCAGTTTCAGAAAATTCCAGTGCACTGCTTCCAGGAAATTGGCCTCCATCACCTTCAGCCATTTTTTCATTTTCTCAATATCCATGCATCCAGTTAAAAATCTCTTAGATGGGGAGATGCATATGGATGATGGTAACATGGCCAATCGATTTCAACAAATTCCAGTGCACGGTTGCGAAGAAATTGGCCTCCATCACCTTCATCAATTTTTAGTTTTTCTTGTGATCCGTGCATCCATTGACCAACATTTTTCTATGGAGAGGTGCATAATGATGATGGCAACATGCTCAAAAAGTTTCAGCTCAATCCAGTCTACCGTGTGGGAGATATGGACAAAACAAGTCATTGTCATGTAAACCTACAAGATACAGAACAACACCTACAGGATTGGCAGTGAGCAGTTTTAAAGGAGATCTAGAGGTCAAAGAAGCTCCTCCAGAGCTTAGCAGCACCATCAGGATCATCATCATCACCATCCAACACCTGCACATTAACATCAACTCAGCAGCGGCATGCATGTCTCTCCAACAACCATCAGGTAGGTACAGGTATGCAATATTCTCGACCTCTTCTCTTGAGCATATTATAGTTAGAAATTTGTTGTCAATGCATGAGAGATAAGGTTTTATAAACTAAGAATTAGTCAACAGTCTCAGCCACCTTCAGCTAGTTAATTGCAACTCACTCCTTTATTCATGCAATGTTAAAATGTCAAATTATGAAGGGTCATGATTTCAAGTAATGAGGACAGCGATTAAAAGAAGAAATTTTTGAAAATGCCAAGTTCACCACGGCACTCTAAGCCCTCCATCCACTTCATATTCACTATCTATTCATCATTCATCCATCCCATTTTATTCTTGAAAAAAAAACAAAGAGAAGATCCTCTCCATTTTCATGAAATTTCCATTTACAGGTCAACAAGAAGGATGGTCAAAGAGCAAAGGTGGATCACAAAGAGACCCCTGTCACTCACATTTTTATTTTACCACTCATTACCATTCATTCATCCACCATTTCTGTCATTTTTTCCACTCCTTTACTTCAATTTACAAAGGGATTGTGTTTTCTACATGATCATTACAGTGACCCAGAAATCATACAGGAGGTGTCCAAATGTTAGAACAAGGTAGCATAAGGTTGATAAGGGTGTGAAATACCTTGCCAAACTAAAAAATAATCATGAAAAATATTTAATAAGGGGAATAAGGCAAGCAAATGGTCTCAAGAAACAAGGATTTTTCTTTGTACAAATATGTTTTTTGGGTTGTCCTTGCGAGCTTACAACCAAGATTCTTAATGCACAAGAGAGAGGCCACCAAGGCCATGGATGAGGTACAATGAAATCACTAAGTTTCTTAGAGGATGAGAAACACTTTCAACAGGGGTATGATGGGCTTCTAAATTAGACATAAATTAAGGCCCATGCCTCTAATTTAAAACATAAATTAAGGCCTATGACCATCCTTTAGCACATTAAACCTCTCTTTTTGCATTAGATAATCTATTTTTAACTTTAATATATTCATTAGGAAGGTTTATGAATAATTGGATATTTGTGCCTAATATTATTTATTTTTTGTGGAATATTATGAGAATATTGGGCAGATTATGAAGAGTTGGAGGAGGAGATAATTTAGGGACTTGTTCCATACTAATGGAGGATCAATAATCAATAATAAGTCAACAAGATATTTTGGAATTATGACACGAATTATGGAACTCCAATGATTGAGAAAATATAGGAATGTGTTCCACTAATCAAGGGAGAAGATCCATTAATCAACGGATTTCTATGGGGAAATCTTCCTCCATTCATGGGGAATGATTCTTAATCATTTTGTATAACTACCAAGTTTAATTTGCCTCTAGGAAATGATTGAGAAAATCTAGGAATGTGTTCCCTGCCATTTAATTCAAATTCCTAGTATTGGGGACTAGATCCACTAATTAAGGGATTTTGGTGGGGAAAGCTTTCTCCATTCATGGGGAATGGTTTGTAATCATTTTGTATAAGTACTAAGTTGAATTTGCCTCTAGGGATAGATTTTCATTAGTGTTATTGTGGAGAGAGCTTGTATTCTTGCAGCTCCATTGTATTTTCTTGCATGGATGTAATTCTATTGATGAAAATAATGGAGATTGGTGTCATTTTCAGCTTTTAAATCTTGTTCTCCTCCATAGATCTCTGAGTTTCCTTAGGCTTGGCCATCCCAGGAATCTCAGAGCCCTTTTGTATCATTTTTTCCCCTCTTTTCGTTGCTTATTCACATGCATCTCTTGTTTTTATTTCTTACTATTTCTGCATTTAGAATTAATGATTTCTTGTTGTAGGATTGAGTTAAATGGTTGATGTATGTTCTTTTGCAAGATCACAAGCAAGATTTCATCCTTGGAAAATCTTTGGAAGTTCTTAGTAATCATTGAGTTGCTTGGATTAGTCTTCTTATTCCCAAATCTAGATTGTTGGACCTCCTTTTTAGTAAAAAACAATGAATTTCTGCTATTTTTTAGATAATTCTAACGAGTTTCAATAGAATTTATTCCACTTGAATTAGATCAAAAAAGCACTCTAGTTCATAACAAAAAATACCCCTTTTCATTTTCACTTGATTTGGTTAGGCATTTCTTAGATTTACTAACTCACTAGTTCTCAAATTTCTAGATTTTTGACTAGTAATGTTTTTTTATTTTTTTGCATGGGTTAACATAGGTCGTTTTCAGTGATTCCACTTGGAATAGGGACCTAAGACATCCTAGTTAATAAAAAAATTTGTCCCATCCAATTTGGTTTTGATTTTCTTGGTCATTAAACCCTCGCCAATTTCATCATTTCACAGGGAAACTTCTCCAAGATTTTTGAGCGAATCCATCCATCTCCCGACTTTGGTTTTGAGTTCTGAGTGATCCTAGGAATTTTCCCACTCCATTCCACCCATCATACACCTTTCCTAGGCCTCCCATCACCTCCAACGCCTCAAATTTTGCTCTTGGATGTATCGTGTAGGTTCACTGTAATTCCTACAGGATCATCCTGTAGGTTTTCCTGAAATGGCATGTTTTGGGGCCGAATTGGGAGAAAACCTCTAGTAAGTCACCAAAAGCCTCCCAAGGGTCTCCCACACCATCCAACCATCTCCTAACCCTTCCATCCAACCTCCAACATCCTTAATTCACCTACCACATCACCAAAATAAATTAGTTAGCATACTTGATTTTGCATGAAAAGACAAAAACAAATTTATTTCAGTCCCTTTACTTGTAAATTAGTGATGTTTGATGCTTCTTACTTCCATGCTTAGATACTATCATTTGGTTCATGATAATTTATCATTATTGCAAAGCATAGTTTCTTGGCAATTAATTAGGAAATGGCTTGATTTAGCATTGAATTTATGTCTCTTTCCTTGTACTTTCTTTCTTGCAATAGGTTAAGGTTCCATTTCAAACACTTCATTTTCTACAATTAGTTTAGGATTTGACTTCAGTACATGTACTCCATTACATCATGAGAGAAAAGGAAGGACACATTGTATGCCACACATATAGTGTCGGCACCTCTTAATTTTGTACGAACCTCGTGTTGATAATTAAAGTCGGTAGCCTTGGGAGTTACAACATTCTTGTTGCAATACTGAGGCTCATAAATATGTATGAGTTGAGGCCTCACACTCTTATTATTACTTTGGGAAGTAATTTATACATAATATCGAAGGTATCCCCACCTACTGCCATTTCTTTAATCTCTGTTGAGCAATGCAATAAGATCATCTCCTAGACCCATAATTTTTTTTTTTGTTCTCAAAGTAAGGGGAAGATCGTGGTCACATCCATGTCCCCTATGAAGGGTTCTAACATGTAGCAAAATAAGGTGGATAAGGTTGTGGAAGAATACGTGGACATATTCTCATCACCCACAACGTTATTATCACATTGTTAGGTCAAGCATTCAATTGATTTGACTCTTGGAGCACCTCTACCCAAAGGGACTATATACTACTACTCTATACTAGAAAATGAAGAAATCAAGTGGGAGATCCAGGAGTTGCTGAAAAAAGGGCACAACTGACCAAGTTCCTCACCTTGAGGGAGCTTGATTATACTTCTACAGAAGAAGGAAGGGAGATGGAGACTATGCATTGATTATCTATCACTAAATAAAATCACTATCAGAAATAGTTATCCAATCAAACAGATTGATGACCTTCTTGACCAACTCAAAGGGACCAAGTATTTATGCAATATCGATTTAAAGTCTGGTTATCACCAAGTTCCAATAAATCCCACAGATGTATGGTAGACCAACTTCAAATCCAAGGAGTTCCTTTTTGAGTGGTTGGTCATGAATTTTCGCTTGACAAATTCCCCTACAACTTTTATGAGGCTGATGGATGACATCTTGCAGTCCTTTAGCAACTAGTTCGTGGTTTTATACCTAGATGACATCCTCATCTTCAGCAAGAGTTGGGAAGAGAAATTGCGACACATTTGGTAGGTCCTTCAAACCCCGTGACAACAAAAAATATGTTCCAACTTGGAGAAATGCACCTTTGGAATGAGCCATGTCTAATATCTAGGTTACATCATTGATGAACAAGGCATGCATGTGGATCTAGATAAGATCCAAGTCATTCGAGATTGGCCAGCCTCAACCACTCTAACAAAGCTTCACAACATTTTGGGCCTTGCCATTTTTTATCGGATATTCGTGTTGGGATTCTCTCATATCACTTGGCCTTTGAGTCAAGTTACCAAGGGCAGAGCAAAAGAAAAGTTTTTCTAGTCTAAGTCCCAACAGAAAGTGTTTATTGAGTTAAAGCACCACCTCTACTCTGCACCAATACTCACATTTCCAGACTTGCAACAACCATTTGAAATTGACACAAATGCCTCTAACTATTCTATTGGTGCAACTCTCACCCAGTAAGGGAATCGGTGTCCTATCACAGTGAGCCAATTTCCAACACAATTCAGAAATACCCCACTTGCGATAAGGAGATGTATTGCAACGTTTAGGCTTTCTGACAATGGAAACATTACATTTTAGGGAAGGAGATGGTCATCCACACTAATCATCAACCCCTGTAGTTTATACAGACCCAAAGGAAGTTTCAAAATGGTTACTATCAAAAGTGGTCCACATATCTGCAACAATTCAATTTAAATATCAAATACAAGAAGTGAAACACTAATCATGTTGCAGATTTCCTTAGTTGACCACCAGTTGCAGCAATGCCGAATTTTCTCAAATCTTATGGCCATGAGACCTCTGGATGGCCGAAAATATATAAAAATGATCCAAATTTTACCACCACATACCATATGCTAGTGGATGGTAACCAAATTCCATACTTCCACCTCTAGGATGCATTATTATGCTACCTGGGCCATATTTGTGTTCCTTCAAGTGAGTGTGGCAAGATTATTTGGGACATGCACTATAGTTGGGTCGCAAGGCATTCTAGTGTGGAGAAAAATGTGGCCATAATACAAAAGTATTTTTATTTGCAAAATCTTTGACAGGATGTTGGAAAATACATAAAATCTTGCATTGCCTGTGTCATCGCTAAGCCAACTGTTAAGAAGAAAGGCTTGTATACTCCTAACCGATCCTAAGAATCCATATCCATGGACTATATGTTGGCCTTACTTCTACCAAGCATGGATATAAGTGTGTATGTGTATTAATTGACATATTTTCTAAGATGGACATATTGGCTTCCTACAAGAAGAGTATCATAGCAAGGTCACTAGCAAAATCTTTTTTGAGCGAGTATGGGTACATTTTGGGATCCCACGGACCATTATATAAGATCATGAGAGCAGGTTCCTAAGCACTTTTTTGTCAAGCCTGTGGTCATTGTTGGATACCAAGCTCATCAAATCGATTGCATTCCACCCCTAGACTGATGGCCGAACAGAGGTCGCCAACAAGATGATTGTGCACATACTACACATGTACAACTCCATGCATTCACAAACATGGGATGAGAGTTTTCCCTATGTGTAACACAACTATAACAAAGCTCTCCATAGCTCAACTGGACACAAACCCTTTGAAGTGGGCCTGGGATTTCAACCATTATGTCCCATTGATGTTGCACTACCTTTTACAACTACATAGGAAGAATCTGCCCATGTTCAGTCTGAAGCTAATAAAGCCACTAGGTTTATTGAGTGCATTCAACACATCCTATAGTAGGTTCATAACATGTTGGGGAAAGCCAATGCCAAATACAAACAATGACATGATCAACATCGGGTGCCCCATAATTTTTAGGTGGGCGACAAATTTGCAGAAAGAGAACCTTGCTGGATCTCATCACCAGCTTTGACCACTATGATACAAGCCTTACACCATCACTAGGGTTGTGGGAGATTAAAAAAAAAATTTGAGCTCAATATACCCCGATTCCTTGGCTTGCACCCCATATTCAATGTGGACCACCTTTCGCCATACTTTCCACCATTGTTGAACACATCAGACATTGTTGAGTAGTTGACGCCAACAGAGCACAACCTGGACTACATTGAACAAGCCATAATTGATCGAATCATGGACACAAATATCAATAACACTCATAAACAGAGGATCCAACTGTATCAAGTTATCAAAGTTGGACAACTCTTGCACCAGGGCAAGTGGATCACCAAGGACAAAGTTCAACAGAAATTTCCCGATCTCATGGAGACACTTAATTCAATGGGGACTATTACTTCTTAAGGGGGGAGGATTGATATAGGTGGATATTTGTGTCCACCCACCTATTCCACTTTGACCCTCAACATGGTTTCTTTCAGTTTCCTTAATTGTAGCACAATTTACTATTTTTGGCAGTTTTTCAGGTCGTGAACTTCCGAAGCCATTTTGAGGCCCTAAACAATGTTTTTTTGGAAAATGGGAAAACTTGTAGCAGTTGATACAAGTTTTTTGTTGAAATTTGTAGTCCTCAAATAGATATTTCTAACGAGGTATCGTATGCGTCAAACATAGGTCGTATGTCAAAGTTACGATCCCGAGAAGTTGGTGTACCAACTAAACCCAATGAGGCCCACAATTTAGTGGTGCTCCATCTCTTAGGGTTAGGTTTCTGGATGTTTGGGGTTTTCCCTTGTTTCTTATTAATAAAAATTCCTATGAGCCTCATTGTAACAGAGTTCAAAGGCATGTAGCTTCCACATCTCTTCTGATAGATAAGCTAGCATCACCCGAGCTAGTTTATTTTCATTTTGCATGTAAAAAAATTTCAGTATTTTGTCATCAATGAATTGAAGTTCAATTTTTGTTGTAGCTTTGTGTTTATGTTTAAATATGTATTTCATTTCATTCTTGCATAAATTTGGATCAATAATGAAACTATTTTCCAAAATATAAACAACAAAACTTTGAAAATGATCACTACAAGTAAAGAAAGAAAGGACTAACAAAATTGAAAATTCACAATAGTAACAATTGTCCTTTCAATTAATCAATAGAATAATAAAATCGAAGTAATGTAAAAATGGAAATTTTCACAATAAGGCAATCAAATGAAACAAAAAAAAATGACTTATATTAGACTGCTGGTTGACCCAAAAACCAAAGTAATCATTAGGTCTAATACCAAACAGATAAAAACTAGGAAAATTTTATATTTTATATGACCATTGTACGAATCCAATATAAACTAGTGTGACTGTTGCAACTGTTAAGCAAAAAAGTTCAATGGCATCATACCGTCTCTCACAACAAGGTGCAATAAGCATAAATACTCAAGCCTAAATTAAAAAAATTCAAAATATGTTGTTGTTACATTATTTGGTTTGGATAAGTTAGTATATTAGTCAAAAATAATTTGAAAATGTTAAGTTAGGATATGGATGCAAAAGAAACAAAAGTTAAAATGTAAGGCCAATTTAAGGTTTTATAAGCATCCATATCAATAAAATGTTAGGTGTTATCTGCCCTAAATAAAGAAGGAAAAAGGAAAATAAAATGTTAGGGAAGCAAAAAGAAAAGAATGGCTTCATTTCATATTTTTATAAATGCACAGGTTGCTAGTCAAAATGCGCCAAAAGTCAATTATGAAATATTGTTTGCATGTGCAGAACAAAAAGGCAAGGAGTAAATGTTTTTATCTAAGGTTTTATATATCAATTAATAGTTTAAAACCCCCAAATCAAACCTCCACTCATATTATCCTCCACCTTCATACAACTAAGTTTTAACAACCCTCATATATCACACATATTCCCAACGCATTACATTATTTATTCCCGACCCCACCAAACAACTCGTCATCTTACGATTTACCTTCTGCCACCTCTCACTCCATCTCCACTCATCTACCAAGATCCGATGGCCCACATGACATTTCGGCCCCCCCTCACCATCCAAGCTTCACCGTCGAGGGGGGCGAGGGGGTTCAAAATGGGTGGTATGATCCAGGTGGATATTGGTGGCCACCTGCCAAGTCCATCTGGACCCCCATCATTGTCTCTTTCAGCATTTTCAGTTTCCTTAATTGTAGGACAACTTACTATTTTTAGCAGTTTTTCGGGTCCCGAACTTCCGGAGCCGTTTTGAGGCCCTAAACGACGTTTTTTGGGGAATCCAGGGGCAACATGGGTCCATGCAATGGACCGTTGTTGCCCATTCCAACAATGGTAGTTCTCGGATAGATCTTTCTAACGAGCTATCATACGCGTCAAACGGAGATCGTATGCCAAAGTTATGACCCCGGGAAATCGATGTACCAATTTACCCAAAACGGGGCCCACAATTTGGCGTTTCATCTTCTAAGGGTCGGCTTTGGAATGTGAAGGGTTT
>APFE030057055.1:15679-31151 GCA_000404065.3 Pinus taeda
GCCCCATAGAATCCCTCTATTGTTATTTTTGTGGCTTTATATTATTATTGTTAGGTCGGTTGGTTTATATTGTGACTCAGACTCCTATATATAGAAAGGAGGTTTTGTCATTTGTATCATCCAAGAATTGTCCATTTATGTAATGTAAAGGAGGTTGCCCGCTCGAAGAGGCTGAATTCTAAGGCGTTGATCTATCTTTTCTATCCTTTCTTGAGCTGGTTCATAACACTTAACCTCACCACATTTTAATGCCCAAGTAATGAAAGAGTCTTGAGACCCTCTCGGAGTTCTAATTCCTCCGTCTTGCAACTCATTTTACTGATGCTTTTGATGACCACAAAAGACTCGTCTCTCGATACCCCCTTGTAAGCAGCACAATAGTTGTTTTTCCTCAGTAGATTCTTTTCAGAGAAATACTGTGTTGTAGATTCAATTTCCTCGAGGTTAAATCTGGAGCTCTGGAAGCGTTCACATCCTATTCCATCATCTGCCAAAGGATTCCAACCAATAGTTATGAAACAGGTAATTCTTGGTAATCAAATCACGATACAAGAGTGAACTAATTAAAGGAAAATAAGGGATTAATATATTATAAATTTCTAATCTTATACAGTATAGTACACAAACAGAGAACTATAATATAACTGAGAGAACCCACTCACTTATATCATTTAAGCCAAAATATATAGCAGTAACAGAGGAATACAAACCCTCAGAAGGGGCAACTCTTTTTAAAAGTAAAACAAAAGAATAGTGATTCCAGGTGTATAAATTTAGACAGAGTAACTAAATTATGCAACCAAAAAAAAATACCATTCTGAATTCCTGAAAAACTGTGAGCCAAGAAGTATGGCTCAATTACAATATATCTTGACAATATGCAGGGCATGAATTGCTTGAATATAAGAAAAATACAACCAAATAAAGTGGCAAGCTTGCATAACATACAAAACATTTTCTTAATAAGGATCTGGATGAAGATCTTGAAAATTAAGCTTCTAGGTAAGGTTACAACCCTTGGTTAGCGTTGTGCCAAACAGTGAAAATATTGAAAAATATTTGCATAATTTAACATCGAAATTCATAAACTGAAATCGACTTTCGAAATGGTTAATTTTTTTTCTTGGTTAAATGTTGACATCTATATAATCTATACAAGAAGAAAAAATAGGTATTTGAATTTCAGATCAAAGGATTTGAAGGATCCCTAAGTGTTAATGAATGTTTCAAGAAATGCAAAACCTTTTACACATGGATATGGATCTTTAACCAAAAGAACAAACAGATATGTTTGGATGAATCCACATTCTAAAATTTCCATGCCTGATCAAGTGAATTGAAGTAGTCATCATTGCTCCTTGTCATTAATCCAAGCGAGTTTTTGCAGTACAACACTGATAGGAGGCCTTTGAGCAACAACCTCACTGGTGCAATCCAATTCAATGCGTGCTAAATTAGAAGCCTCTTCTTTTGAGTACTCCTCTCTGAGAGTTATATCAATGAATTCATCCGGCCTCCCAGATTGTACACGAGGCCTTATTGAAGAAGAGTTAATCCTTGTTTCTCCAGTGAGAAGTTGTAGCAGTATGATTCCAAAAGCATACACCACTTTCCTTTGTAAGAAGACCAACTGTGGTGTATTATGGGGCCAAATATCCCATGCTTGCAAAAGATTTCAGGATTGAATACACTATGTCATCCGCTAAAAGTTTATGCAGACCGCAATTTGAAAGAAGAGGATTTAAGTGTTGATCAAGAAGAATCTTCTTAGCTAAGATGTTTTGATGCACAAAAACTTTGCTTATGCCTTCATGCAGATACTCAATGCCTCTGTAGATTGATACCAGATAACAAAACCAAATAGTGAGTGACTATCAAAATAAATAAACGACAGGCTTAAAATATACCATACCAATGATCTATCTATCTCATTTACAAGTTATTTTATCAAAACATGTTCATTTCGTGGAGAATTTTGATTAGAAATGCAGGCAATACTCCAAATACTTAAATGTGGGTATGTTTTCCATGAACCTATGGTGTTGGTTGCTGCTCAATATTTTTGTGCCCTAGACATCTATCAACACTTCTTGTTTTTTGTATGTAGCCCTGGTGTGAATGTGGTCTTATAAATATGATCTTTGTCCAGTTATTATATACAGGGAGGTAATGTCAATCTCAATTTTTTTGCCTCCATAGGATACACTTTAAGTAGTTGTAGGAAAACAATGAGATTAGCACCTCGAGAAATTTGATATCTCCGGGCATGTAACAGATCGGACAAATCTCTGCTAGTTTACATAACCTTAAATACCACCAGTTTAATGATTTCTAGAAGTCCCAAAGGGCTGGGAAGTGTGTTTGAAAATGTGGAACATTGGTTGAACGTGTTTATATGATGATGCACCATCATCTACTTGCCTGCACTGCATATGTCGCAACTTCTCTTTGCGAGGGGAATTTTGTATAACATTCCACTAGTTAGTATTCTTATGATCAAATAAAGTTGGTTGTGGCTTATGCATATGCCCAAATCTTATTTTCATTAGTTGGTGCACCAAATGCAGTGCGTTCTACAGCGCAGGTGAGGGTGAGATAATTCATTAATTCTTTCTGTTTGTGTGCACCTCTGTGTAGCAGAGTATTGAATTTAGACAACATATTGGGTGCATTGGATGTGGACAATAACATAGACCCATCTAAACCCAGGTCGGATGTGCACCTCAAGGTTGTGAAGATTGAGGATGCATCTCCTGCCTTCACAACTTGGGACAAAATATTAGAATTGAACCCAGAGTTAGATGGATCTATACTAGTTTCTAGTCATGGAGAGATTCAAGAAGTGTGCTCAGACCAAATGAGGGTGGGGTGATCCATCAATTCTTATATATTTGTGTGTTTGTATTTAGTGTTAGTGCATTAAATCTAGATGAAAAAGTAGCAATGCAAGTCCAGTTCTAATGAGAGTGAGAGTGATCCATCAATTTTGTGAGTGAGTCTGCCTTCCCTACCTGGCCACTAAAAGAGAAAAGACTTGTGTCATTCCTTTTTGTGTGTGTACATATGTATAGAAGCTAGATGCATTAAATCTATAAAATCTAGATGGTACCTGGATGCATTGTGTTTGTGAAAAATGGCCTATATATATGAAATATTGGAATGGACATACGTGATGTTGGGCTTGGCTATCTAAAGATGCATATAAGATCTGGGTTAATAACTTAATACAGGCCTTCCCTAGTAAGCAATGACATCTGAAAAAAAAAAAAAAAAAAAAAAAAAAAAAACAAAAAACAAAAAAACCAAAAGCTAACCAACAAGGAAATCCCCTGCAAAGAACGGTTTGAGACTTACCTTTCACAACACCATGTGCAATCCTTACCTTGGTAGGCCAATCGAGTACCCTCCCATCTTTTGCATCCAGAAACTGCAATAGATTGACGTTGGGTGCAAAATCATACATAAGAAAGCCCTCGCCTCTACCTCTAGAACAACAAAAGCCTCTTAACCTCACCACTCTACCTGATATCACCATTGCCACTGTGTAGGAATCTACCCCTATGAAAAATAAAAACTTCGCTACAGGAAGCAAAAAAGAAAGACCAAACATAGGAATGAATTATAATATGTATAATTTTACAACTTGTAGTAAAGACTTTTTCCTCCAAAACATTGTATTGGACAGGTGATACCATCACAAACTAGGGAAATTTTTGGTCCTACATGTTATAGAGAAAATTTCAAAGTCAGAGAGATGGCATGCAAATTAAAAAGAAAAGGAAAAAAAATTCTTACAGTTAGCCATTGTGCTCTCAGCTCGTCCTCGACACACAAGAGCTGACGAGCTCAACTGGCTCTTGAATTCTGGAATTGATATTTTACTCTTTACTGCACAAAGAGAATTTAATTTACAATTATAATTCAAGCTCCCTTAGATTCAAATTCAATTCAGCCTCCAACCTTTAGAACTTTACAATTTCACATATAAAACACACACAAGACGTATGATATATTTAGTTGCATCGAAAAGTAGCGATAACTAACCTTGACCAGGTCGTTGTACACCAATAAGAGAAGTATAACCTGCAATGACCAAAGAGGGTATATTAGTGATGTAATTTAGCATTAAAAGGAAACAAAGCTCTTAAAAAACTAAAAATAAAAACACCTCCATGTGGGCACTCCCATGAGCGCCACATGCCTCACCTCCTTCTCCATGGCATAGCATGTAGGGCCTAAACCAAGCCAATTAACATTGTATCATGGTCATATGTCAATACAGGAGGCAAAAGGATAATCCAACTGCCCATTGCACGTGCATTAGTTTCAACTTCATGGCCTTCTGCAATTTGTCTCATCTAGCTGCCAACACTCCCGGATGAGCAGATAGATACAGGCAAGATGAGCTGAGCTAAACGAACTAGGTTGTGCAAAGGGCAGAGGGAAAGGTTAAGAATCCTAGGGACCAGAATTATTCATTTGTCTCGTCTCTAGTAGATGTGATAGAGAGAACCAGACCTTGCTACTGAATGCTACCAAACCTTTCTTATGTATTTTTCTTAATATAGAAAGATGTGGAACAAAGACACTGTATTATATACGCGCCAGGTTCTCTTATGAATGCTAGCTAGGCAACGGAGGTGGGTTTCCACTCGGATCGATCCTCAATGAAACAAGTTGCCCCCGGGAAAAGAGAGAGACATGCATTAAGGTTCGAAGCTAGAGGGACAGGGAAATAGAAGTGAAAAAAAGGACAGAAGGGATTAGAGACAGCAACAAATACCACCCTGAATCAATTATGCTCTCTACAAAGAAGATCTCTATACACACTCTGCTGAGATGAACCAAGGCAAAGTAAATATAAGTAGAGTAAGGAAGCGAAAGGAGCGTACAGCCTAGTCCCAATGAATGAGGAAAAATTTGCGCCTTGACGTCTAGCCCAAAAGTATTGATTGAGTCAAAAGGATTGAGCAGCCTTAAAGATTTGCCTAGCGATTCAACCTCATGGCCTTCTGCGCTAGTAAGTATTTTCTTCTTTTATTCGCCTATGAAATATTTTTGCAGGCATGGCAAGGCTAGCAGCTCCATAAATCAAGCAATCCTTAACTCAATAAACCTAGGCCTATATGGATGGAAGGGGAGCCGTGGCATTCTAAAATGTAATTCAGCATGCTCCTAGACACGTCTTCAGTATGAAAGGCGATAGAAACCTCCTCTTCTGCCTGGATAGATGAAGGTTACACTTCTGCCTCTTCTGCCTGGACAAATGGAATTTACGCTTCTGCCTGCACAGACAGAAGTTACGACGGAGGCTGCAAATAGGGAAACTCGCAGGGAAACTCGTAGCTCGCCAAAAACAATGCCATGACCGTGTCGATTCGCCATCTCAATTCGGTGCACTGACCTTAATGTGCCTCAAGTTGTTGCAGGCTCTGTTTTGTTACAGGCTGTGTGCCCTTCCTGTGATTCACCGTCACACCGAAATCTGCCTTTGCCACCGGACAAACATGCACTTATATGCAATATAGATGTGGGGTGCAATCACCATGTGTTGCAACAGGTCAGGGACCTGCTCTGCTTATATGTTGGTATGTACTAGGGTGTTCCTAAATGCTGAGATAACTTTTAATGCCCTCCAATAATGCTAAAATTAGTTTAGGTTGCAGGGAATAACAATTTGAAAATATCAAACAAACAAAAATATAACATATTGTTTTCGCTTCGGATTATCTTCGGTTTTTGGCCTGTAGCTTCGGCTTTTTGGGAAGAGGCCAAATAACATGAAAAATCAACATCTCTCTCAAAACTTTGTTTATAGCTAATGAGTGGGGAATAAAACTTTGTTTATAGCTAATGAGTCGGGAATAAAAACAGCTCAAATAATGCTATATTCTTCACTTCTGATTACTATAGTCCATGCATGGACAACAGGGACTAATAAGAAATTGAAATAAATTTTGTAAAACATGTGTGAAAGGTAAAAGTTTTTTTTACATGAGAAAGATGGTTGAATTCACCTGATTAAAGGAGAATATAATGTTTATTTTTTATTTTTTAAAATGTAATTAGTGATAGATTCAATGAATTTGATTAAATTGTTGGAAGTATAAATTAGGAATGTCATAATTAATGTTAAGATGATTTGGAATAATTGTTAAAATTTAAAACTTACATGAATGTATTTATTATATTTAATATTATAATGTTATTAAAATTTCAGGAATAATCACATTTATTGTTTTGGAGTGGATGTTTTTAATCATTTATTGTGGTTCATCTTCAGGACAAAGATGAAAAATAAGATCTGAAATTAGGTATAAATATCAGAGATGCCCATGTAGATGTTTTTAATCATTTATTGTGGTTCAAGATAAGGATGAAAAATCAGATTTGAAATTAGGTATAAATATCAGAGATGGCCCATGTGTACTTCTGGCACATGGGCATCTCTGATATTTATAAGTAATTTCAGATCTGATTTTTCATCTTTGTCATGAGGATAAAACATGTGTACCTCTGGCACATGGGCATCTTTGATATTTATACCTAATTTCAGATCTGATTTTTCATCTTTGTCCTGAGGATGAAACACAATAGATGGTTCTAAACATAACAATGTTGTGATTATTCGAGAAATTTTATTCAATAATAATATAGATTAGATCACAGAAAACTGAAAAAAAATAATAATTAAAATCATTAAATGCTTTTATATATATATAAAACCTTATTTTCGTTGTGGCTTATCGCTGCTTTCAGGCTTTCAGACTGTGGCTACCCCTCTTGTCGTAGCATGACCTTTGGCCACAAACAGACCCAAATAAAAAATCATTTATGTTGTTTCGCCGTTATTTCCCTACGTTGAGTATATATCGTTATAAAGGACAAGATAGGAACTCGTTCCAAACTTTTACCGTCGACTCAATAAATGGCTTATTCTGAATGTCTTTCATGTAGACATATAATGTTAAATGGTTGGTAATAATCGATTCTTTTAACGTAGCGGACATGGACATGTATATTCCAAGTCACTCAAGCAAAAATTGGGATACTGTGATAACTTGAAAGGCTCGCTTATTTAAATAAGTTCTTTACGGCCACATGGAAAACCTGTGATATGAAAGAATGCACGGCCTTTTGTTGTTTATCTTCACAGATTTATTGTTATGATCAGAGTAACTTGTTTTCGAAAGATCAAACAATATTTGCTACTGTTGGTTACTGATGAAATTCACCCCCGTTGCTGTCAACAAAATAGATGATTATTGTAATTATGATCAAAGTGATTTGTTTTCGAAAGATCAAACAATATTTGCTACTGTTTGCTGATGAAATTCATACCAGTTGTTATCAATAAATTAAATTATCATTGTTATTGTTAGAATTTGTAAAAGGATTTTACCTTTAATGGTTTGATAAACAATTTGTGTTTTTATCGTATGGATTCAAATTTCTAGAGCCTGTTAATAACATTCATGAATAATTATATTTAATATAATAATGGCAGCCCATTTATAAATTAAAGATTCTAAAAAAATATCATTACTGTTAAAAAAATGTTAACAAAACTCTTAGCATTACTTCCCAAAAAAGGGAACTAGAAGTGACAATTTTTTCCCAAAACTAACGGGAAGTGACAATTTCCAGATTCTAAAAATGTTTTAAAATTTGATGGATAAAAAGATCAAATTATTCATCAAAATTTAGAAGTTTCTCAAAATCTACAATAGCCATATAATTTAATTACATTTTATTTCTGAATTTTTTTTTAATATTTTTTTTCTTATCTTCATTACTTTTATATCTTTACTTACTGAGACTTATTGATACTAGCATTGCAAGCTATGATTTCTTATCTTCATTTACTGAGAGTTATTGATACTAGTGATCCCTGGCGTATTACATTGAACGCTCCACAACATTCTAAAAACAAAGGAGAGACAGAGATCTATATCAGGCACATTGTCATATTATAATAACACAGAAATTACAACGAGATTCATCAGCAACTCAACAATTTGGACACAGCATAGATACTCATGTGCCCTTATTATTATAAAGTAATACCGCTGCAGTCATAAACCCGGTGCACAGGCAATGCAAGCCATGACCATCGGTACCTAGATAATAGAGTTGATTAAGCGGTTAAAGGTTGATGGGCATGCCCATCCAATGCTGCAAGCATCTGCGTTGCAGGGGTCGCCACACGATTCACTCCAAACAACCTTCTCCACGTAACTGTTATAAGGATAATCCGAGGGCACCTTCAGAATTTGGTTCTCCCTGGGCATCCAGCAATTACACGCCCCAGTGTCAAAGTTCACTACCGTGGCTTTGTATTCATACACAACTCCCTTGTCCAACGTCTGTGTTAGGGAAAAAAATTATTAGTGAAAGAGAAGAAACCACACATATAGTATAAATTCAAGATATCATTCCATAAAGACTCAGAAAAATGATCCAATCCCACTAAGCCTTATCCAAACCCAAATTGTGAAATGCAGGTGTCTGCCAAAAGTTCAGTTAAAGCTTATCTAATGTGATCACAACATAACATACCACACTGTAAACCCAAACATTCCCGGTCGTCCATGTCATATTTTCGGCCTCAGAAGGTGTCCAGTTGCTAAGCTCGGTCCCGTTGCCTACGATTTTAATGACTTGGCCATATTGGGCGCGTTGGGTAAGCACAAATGTAACGCCCACTTTGTCACCCTGCACAAATTCATCCATAGACAAACGCATTAATATATGATATAATTCCAACATTTTCTATGTAGTACAGGAACAATACTGAAATACCCTAAATAAACTATTGTTATAAGATATTAATAGCTTACCGAAGCCGAGATGGCAAGAAGGCCTGCAAACCCGACTAGAATTAGCAGTAAACGAAGACTGAAAGGAAGGCTTGCCATCCCTGATACTCAAACAGCTTAGTGACCTCTAACTTGTAAGTAAAGCAAATCATACACTGAGCTCCTGTGAATTGAAATGGCGAAGGGTGAAGAGATTATATAGAGGGCGAGACTCTATAATTGAGCCGACGATAAAGACATTCAGTCCTGCCATGTTGCTCTCAACCAACCTATCTTATCCACAGCTCCAAATTCATGTGGTACATTCGAGTGGAGGAAATTAAAAAAGATGACCAAATTAAATCAAATTACAGATGACTTTTCACAGACCAATGGGCCTTTTGAATAATATGCTTCCACCATGAAAACGCAAGATAAGCAGTCTCATTCATACGTGGTAAAAGAACACGCCTTTGTCATTTAATATCCACGTTCATAGCTTTATCGCAATGATGATATTCGTAGCATATTCTTTCTATCCCATGGATCTTATATTTCAATCAGCGTAGTTGTAGTGTTATATCCATAAACATAGCATGGATTGCATAGAACTCTAATTTACATAGATCTTCATGGATGGTTGTAGTTACATTGCATCGTATTGCTTGGACTTTTGGTGGATATTTTGCACTGTCTCTTATAATGTACTGATGCATGCAGAAGCCGTGCTTGTATCCTTCCAACACAAACGATAGTCCCCAATTTTTTTGGCAAACGTGGAAAATTAAAACCATATGCATGATGCATACATACATATATAAAATTTAAATTTAACAATTTTTTGTAAATTGATATTGGTGAGGCTAGAAGCCGTGCTTGTATCCTTCCAACACAAACGATAGTCCCTCATATACATTTTTGGTTGGCAAACATGGAAAATTAAAACCATAGGCATGATGCATATATACATATATAAAATTTAAATTTAAATTTAACAGTTTTTTGTAAATTATTGTTAAATTAATATTGGTGAGGTTACACCATAGTTATGAGTCTAATATTAATACTATAATAGGGTTTAGAATTGAAAAGTAAATTAACATCTAAAACTTCCTTAAAAAGGATCCGATTCCTAATATAATAGGGTTTAGAATTGAAAAGTAAATTAACATCTAAGACTTCCTTAAAAAGGATCCGATTCCCTTAACAAGGCACCCCACTGTCTATCCGAGACTCATGGATAAATTTAAAGCTCGTTAAGAATGCAAATTTTAACTCTTTTATTTTACAATGAATATAATATAAGTAATAAATGATGGAGTTTTCTCATATATTAATAAGCCGATATAATTTATTTTTTTCCAAAAAACCTATAATTTTATTAAAAATAAATAAAAATGACATTCTATAAGCACACTATCATATTCTTCAAGATTTCTAGTTTTATTCTGGGAAAAATTACATAGGTTTCCCATATCATCCATGCAATTGTTGTCATAAATAGCCATGCTTAAAAAAATAATACAAATCTATTCTAAAAGAAATCTTTTGGCCATCTTAGAAATATATACACACAAAAAAGAATTTGAGAACCCCATAATATGATCATTTAACCCCTATAGGAAGGAGTGTATGGGATGGAGATCTACTGTAATTTGTGGTCTCTAATAACCTATTGCAAACCTCCATAACCCGCCAAAAATTCTTTTCTAGAGAGAGCACCATCTTGAATAGACCATATGCACATAGATTTAATTCCTTGTAGATATATAGACATGTGCACTGTGAGAAAAAACCCTTTAAATGTAGTGAATTTGACAAAATTGGTTGTAAGAAAAATTCCTGCATGTTTGTGTACCATTTAACCAATTTACCACAAACTTTGAGTCAACATAAATTTGCAAATGAGATATTCCCTAGTCAATGGAAAAGGCAAGAAGATGCCAACAAGCAAGATTTTTAGCTTAATTATTTGTATTTGGCCCCAAACCAATGGAAATATGAAAGGAATGATTAGAGGATAGATGGAGAGAGAAACCAACGACAATTTTATGACCCAATTCATTGGTGGCACTGTCAAAGAACTCCTAGGGATATGATTTGTCTAGATAGACATCAACAAACACTCACCGTTTACGTGATTCATTTTCTTGTGGAAAATGTCCAAGGATCATCATGTCTTTGGCAGCAACATGACAGGGAAAGGAAATGTTGTCCTAAAAAATCGCCCGATTACGAGAGATCCATACACCCTAGAAAATGATTAAAGGAAGAACCTTAAATTTACGGGAAGACGAGAGGGAAATCCATTACTGCGAAGGAGAATCCATTGATGGACCACGCCAAACGCCCACTTTAGGTTCAGTTGATCTAAAAAGATCCCATGTAGATTGGAAAAATGCATTCCATGAAAAGATGATTGATAGTGTGTCCATCATTCTGGAACCTTTTGTAATGTGTCCCATGTAGGAACATTTCCATTTAGAATTTACCACATTAAAATCTTTTCCTTGGGAGGGCATTTAGCTTTCCACAACAATTTCCACCACCACTTTGAATCTTGGAAACTAATGAGCGGAATATATTATATATTATATATATATATATTATATATATATATATATTATATATTATAATATATAATATATATATATATATATATAGCTTTTTATTTGTACTATTATATCGGATAGTGACTAAACACCTTGTGTGGTGATGACTGCAATATGAACTCAAAGTTTTTTGACAAACTGAACAACAATTTTGAAAATGCTCTCAGTGGCAAAGGACAAATACAACATATGCTGAAAGCATCTACAATATGTAATTTTTCAATCATAATGAAAGATTACGATTTTTCAAGTGGAAAAGATATATATATATATATATATATATATTATTTATATATATAATATATATATATATATATATTATTATATATATATATATTCCACACTTAGAATGAGACCAAATCAATTCATCATCTCTAACTGTTAATTTGATATGACCCTCATGAATTGTATTGATGTAGGATTTCCAAAGCTGAACATATTAAATTGGAATACCATGTTCATATGTTGATTTCCACCCTTGATACCATTTAGATGTAGAAGTATGATCCACGATTTGAGCAAGATTTGTGATCTCGCGACCTCATAAGGGTTCAAATAATGACATGGGAAGAAGATGTTCCTGCCAAGAACCAGGCCAAGGGTCCATTCCCAAATGTACTCTAATGCCTAATCCAACACACCATACAAAAACACTATGAATGGTTTCAAAGGTCTTTAGTACTTCCCTCCAGATGATGGAGATATTTTGATGAAGCTTGTCCACACACCTAATTGAGTCCCCCACTGAAAACAGGTAGATGTATTTTCCTTAACGCCATGAGAGAAATGAAATATGTTCTTCAACAACCAAACCCCCATATATTTTGGTTTTCTAATTTTATCCCATCCAACCCAAGGAAGCGTAGAATCATTCGCATTCAACCTCCACCATTGATCTACTCCATCCGATCTAATGGCTGTTGCGTCACCCGATTCCAAATCTCCATCGTTAATCACTCTTGCTCGATCCAACGGCTACCGCGCAATCTCACGTAGATACTTACATGATCTTTATCGGACCAAAGGCATGCGAGAAAAGTTATTTTCTCTTTCCTCCATTTGCTATGTGTCAACCCTTCAGGCTAATCGCGTAGAATTTAGAAATACCATTTACTGCCTTGAGGGCACGCGAGAAACTACTTACCCCTTTCGAAGACCGCTCTTCTATTCTGCATGTGGTCTTAATCTCCGCTGTTCATCTTCATGACTTTAATCTATGCGACTTAATCCTATCTATTTATCTCCCTTGTTCTTGTTCATTGATCTGACTAATCCAACGACTACACTTCACTGCTACGTTCTTCTGTTTCTCACTGTGTAACAGTTCATTTGGTTTTCACCCTGTGTATTTACTCTCGCCTTATGGTTTTCACTTCTTCTAATCTTGATCTCTGCTTGCGCCTTTATGCTTCCTTCATAAATCCTTAGGGTTTTAAGAAACCTTACATTTATTACTTCACTATGACATTAAAGGCTTCCTCTAATACTATTTGTGCGCAAAACCATAACGCTCCTCTCTGCACCTCTTCTCTGGTTCTGCACACCTGCAACCTATGTTACATGGAATTACTCTAGTTCACACACAAATTATAATCCAATTACTCAACACACCACACAGACTTAGAATCAAGTTATATGTATTAATAAACAAACATTTACACAGGAATTTCTTCCTTGGCCTGATCTTCAATATCAATGGCCTTTCTTCTCCTCCCTGTAGGCTTACAATCTGGTTGACTGACTTCTGACTCACTAACTATACCTACTGACTCTCTATGACTTTCAGGCTTACATTTATACAAAAGGTTCTGTTGAACTAATTCTGGTTCAAATCCTTAATTTGCTAAACTAAATCCTGAATATCTTCTAAGTCCACTTTTAACTTCAGTTAATCCCTAAGAATCCTCTCTAGTTCCTCGAATCATGACACCACTTTCTAGTCTAAGACTTACAATTGATTTCTAACTCTCTCAATCCTCAATAATCACTCATGTTCTCCTACATTCGAGAGCATTTACAAATATCCTTACAACATCTATTTAATTTCTATTCTAATCACTCAAAACATTAATGATTACATACATAGGAATCTAACTTCCTTGAAAACACAAGACCCCCTAAGTTAACTAGAATGTAATGAAATTGCTGAGATGTATGCTCCTGCATCAGACTACCAAGGTTAAAATAATCATGATCTCCTGATCATATGCTTCCATATGTTGATAGAAAACCTCGAGGGTCCCAAATTTTAATTTGTAACTTTCCAAATGCTCTGTATCTTTGTTGTTGTTGTTGTATGTCTGCTATCTTCTCGTTCATCTTCCTCACCTTGTCAATCAGTTTCAAATTTTGATTGATCACCCTTCCTATTGCTATCAATCTCCTCCATCTGCACTATTTCATCATTAATTTCCATAATTCTTCAGTCTTTATCCCCATCACATCCTTGGGCTGGTACATACTATGCCTTTTGTTGTTGTACTCTATCCACTCATCTTCAAACTATTGTTTACTATCTTCTCTTTGAAGTTGTTGGATTCTTACTATTGCCCTTTCATCCTTACCCTCTTGTGACTTTCCAATCAACCTCTATTCATTACCTGTAAATTTACTTCTAAAAAGTAAATAGTCCTCCAATTTCCTTTGTACTTGATTCCTCTCAAATACATTACTATGTTGTTCATAAATTCTAGCATGTTTTCCGTCCTCTTCTTTGACAACCCTCAATAATTGTCCTTCACTTCTCTGACTAATTCTGACAATCAGTTTAACTTCTTCAAGCATGGTATCTTCATGCTTTTCCTTTTCATCAAATCCTATAATCATAAAACAATTATTAGAAAAAATATAAGGCCTCATTACCTTTTCCTTCTCTGGAAACATCCCAGTATGCTGTTCCGAGTTTTCCTCCTCTGTCAGCACATTAGTATGCTGATTCAACCTTTCTAAAGAATTCTCTAGACTATTAGCAAGTCTCTCTTCCACACCATCTTCTTCAATGATGTCTTCCTACTCTTCTTCACTGTAGTGAACTTCATTCTCATTCAGATTTGATTTTACAAGCTGAACACTTACTCTTCGGTTTTCTAGCCTTTTATCCAAAAGACTTAACTTATGCCATAAATTTTCCATCTTAGTTGCGATTTCTCCTAAAATCTTTGTACAATCCTCACTATCTTCTTCTTTGTCATTACCAATAACAAATTCCTTATCATAAGATATATCTGTCTCATCTCTACTGAAGATATTTCTTTCACTGAGCAAGGAATTTGTGAACTCCTTCTACTGTAATAACTCAACTTGATATTCATTTGAAAGACAATCGTCATCGAACTTTGCTTGGAAACCTTTCGCTTCACTCAAGACAGTTCCATAGGATGGTTTGTCTTCTGCAATACCTGCATTCACACACAACTTGTCCATTGTAAAAGCATAAGATCTTGTGATCTCATTTGATGATTCAATCACCAAGTCCTCCTGTTGTTCCAAGTCCTCTACATGACTTAGAAATTATTTGATGGTCTTCTCTTCAATCTCCTAAAGTCCTTCACTTGGTTGCTTGTATCCTTCCTTACTTCTTCCTGCTTTTGGCCATCATCATGAGTCAAACTTGCTCTGCTTTCAGTCCTTGCAATATGATGAAAAATAAAACTTTTCCCCAACTATGTACAAGCATTTACATGAGAAATATCTATCTCATCTTCTTTCAAAACAAAATTTAGATTCTGCCCGTCTTCTTCCTCCTTTATGACAATATCAACAAATTTTCCTTCTTCACATGTTTCACCTGCAAACATACACAAATTATCAGATTTAAAATCATGTGACCTTTTGGTCTCACTTGAATTTTCAGTCTTCAAGTCTCCTTGCTGCCTTAAATTCATAAGATCTTCCATAGATCTCCAATCTTCATCTTCACCCATAACTTCACCCTATTCTGCTTCATAAATGGACACTTCCATTTCCAACTCAGCTTCTCTGAGTTCTTCCACGAGGCACTTCACTTGCTTTTGTTGTAGCCTTCTCTATCAATTAGACCACTTCATTGCGTTTTTCCTTAAG
>APFE030057071.1:0-18457 GCA_000404065.3 Pinus taeda
TTTATTTATATTTATAGGTGCAAAATTATTCTACCATTTGGATTTCTATTTTCCGGTTTTCTAATATGTAAATTTATTTATATTTCATTACAAGTGAATAATATATTTTTACTATTTGTAAGTGTAATTTTTCATTTTATAATTTTATTTGAAAAGAAAAATTATTGTTTTAATACTATGTCTAAATTTATTTCTAAGATATATTTTCTCATTTTATAACTTTTCCTAGATTTGCTTTTCCCATTTTATAACTTCTATTTATAAATGCAAATTTATTTTACCATTTGCATTTTAATTTACCATTTCGTTAATATGTTTTTATTTAATATTCATTTCATAAATAATAATTTATTTAACTGTATTGTAATATTTCCATTTTATAATTTATTATTTGAATATAAATTATTGTTGTAGATTATATGTAACTTACATTTAAATATATTTTTAGTTATTTTTTAGTATAACCTCTAAGCAACATGTATTATTCATTCATGAGTGGTAAGAGGGAAAGAGAATTAGTAAGAAGAAGTATGGGTTAGTGCCACAATTAGTAATCAGAATTTGATAAGCCATTATAATGATAGAATGATTGTTTAATTATATAATTTAAAAAATTTTAAAAACATGGTCTCAATCTTCTTTTAAAACTATAAAATGAATTAAAAAAAGTTAAAGATAATTTAATAATAATTTATTTTGAAATTCTAAATAAGTCATGAAAATATTAAAAATAATTTATTTGGAAATTCCAACCCCGTTGACAACTAAATTAGGGCAATAGATGGATATAAAAAATTACTAAAATCACTCGTTATAAATCCTTCCAAGAAGATCAAATTCAATTGAACAGGTGTTTTCCCTAAATTCATCCAATTCAATTGAACAAGTGTTTTCACTAAATTCATCAAATTCATCAAATTCAATTGAACAAGTGTTTTCACTAAATTCGGACTTACTAAATTATGGACAGGACCGAATCGGCGAATTCGCTATTTTTATAATAGGGCAGAACTTGGTAACGATGGTATGAATTAAGATAGAATTCGTCTAAATTTATTAGAGAGTCTACATTTTTTATTTCAGTATACAAAGAACGACATTTATAAAATACTGAATCGTTGACGAAAATATCATTTATTTATTGATTGATAATATGCGTATGTTATACTGAAATCAGATGACCAGAATATAGGTATTTCATTTATATTAGGTTCTTTTAGTCTAGAATTTCTTTTGAATTTAATTTATATATTGAATCTAATATATATAATTTTATAAAAAATGTTATTATTTTAATATTTAATCTTTTTATATAACAATCAATCAATTTTAGACATATATATAAGTAATTGTTAATTATTTTCATGACATTTTTTTATTCATAAAATAATAATAATAAATCAACATTTTATCTTTGGATTTTAACCAAAAATCATATATTCTTTAGCCATATACAGATAATTTTTAGAAATATACAAATAGCCCATAGTATCCAACTCACTATGATTACAAACTCTTTCTAGATAATGATGTCACCTTAAATTGCTAACGTGTCTGTGTTGCCAACAGGGGCGAACGTATTGTTTCTGGAGTCTCCCGCAGGCGTTGGATTCTCTTACACGAATACAACCTCTGATTATACGCAAACTGGCGATAAACTTACCGGTAACTTGTGATCTTTTTCGGTTTTCTTAAAAAAAAGCCTCGTGTAAGCGATGATGGGAAATCTAAACTTTTTAACGGGGTTTTTGTTTGACTCCAGCTGAAGAATCGTTTGCATTCCTGGTAAACTGGTTCAACAGGTTTCCTCAGTATAAATTTCGAAAGTTTTACATTGCAGGCGAAAGCTATGCAGTTATATAGTTTCCACTACCTAAGGCGCCTGAGCTTCTTTGTTAGTTTCAGATTAGATATAATTAAAATTTTGATGAGAGTAATTGCAAGGCGTTGCGCTAAAATTAATGCACGTCTCATATCTTTAATGACAAGATAATTTGGACAGACTTGTCCTGAAATTTGTTAACAAAATCTTGGTGATTGTAAGACAAACTATGTCAGCGCTGCAAGAAAGATTTCTAAAGTTGATTTAATTTCGAGGGAAACGTTTATTTTTCATTTTAATGATAATTATTGATTGTAGGATATTACATTCCAGAGCTGACTTCAAAAATTTTACAGCACAAAAATTTGTCGCAGGCATCATTTATGAATTTCACAGGAATAATGGTGAGTTCAACTCACACACTTGTGACTTTCAGAAAATATCATCCGTCTCAAATCAAAATACATAAAAAGCGAATCCAACATACAAATTATTTTCTATCCATGAGCATCTGAAGTTTTCGCACATAAAACTTGCAAACTCTACAGAAAGTCATCTTGCTAAATTCTAAAATATGGAAACTTCGTTACACAATCAATCCGAGGCCCGCACATTCAATTTATGCAGGTTGGAAATGACCTAATGAATATTGAAACAGATTTGACTGGAACAATTCAGTACTTGTGGAGTCGTGCGTTGATATCGGATCAAGTCTACGAGAACGTAATTTTCAACTGCAACTCTTCCAATTTGAATGTAGGCTTGTGCAATCATTGGGAAGATCAAGTTTCTACCGAAATGGGAAAAATCAACATTTACAATATCTATGCTCCCATATGCATAGATAATTCATCCAAAATGGCGAGGGTACGTGCAGCTTTTATACATACACATATATATATATAATTTTTTTACATTTATTTTTAATGACATTAACAATCAGAAACCAACCCTCAATCCATGGTCCTTTTTCTATATTTACCAATTATAAGACTTATCGATGAAGTTGTTCTATATTTAAAAATTGTAAGAGTTATAGATGAAGTTACGTCGTCAGCAAACGCCGCCCCATTTCAACTATGGTCTACCTACATATTTATCATAGCACTAGTTTAAATTCCTACTAAACCACAACCCGTCCATCTAATTTTCATGGTATTCCCAAAATATGCAGTAAAGTTAAGTTCAGCTAAGCTCCACAGCCCTCTTTTACATCTTTTCCTATGTTTGACATCTCGAATGGAACAATGCTTTTGCTAAAGATTGACTGTACTTATGATTGATGTGTAAATAGCAAGAAGAAGCAGAAATTCCAGGATATGATCCTTGCATCCACAACTACGTATTCGCGTATCTTAATAGGCCCGAAGTTCAGAAAGCCATACATACAAATGTAACCAACATTACTTATAGCTGGACCCACTGCAGGTACATCAAACTTTAGACCTACTTACTAATAGCATTTTTTTTGTGAAAATTTAAGTTTTCAATCTTCTTATAGCCACTACTTGATGTGCTAAAATATGGTTTCACGTTACTCCACAGCAGTAATGTTCTTTTTTTGGGCGGATATGGTTTCAACTGTCTTACCAATTTATCGTCAACTAATTGCAAGTGGTTTGAAGATACTTGTTTTCAGGTATAATATAGGACAATTTCAATGCCCTAATTTGGAGTCTATTATAAAAAAAAGTTAACTTAGTAAAAATAAGATTGGTTAGTATCTATCGATTTTTATGAAAATTTGTATTAGATCCGTTTCCGAATAATCACTTCAAGCGATCCCTCCACCAGAAACCAAATTTTATGGATGATTCAAGTATTTTATTAACAACCTTTTCTTCCTTTGGCTTTCAGCGGAGACACGGATGCCGCTGTTCCTGTGACCGCGACAAGACTCTCCATCAATGAGCTGAAGCTTCCAATTGAGACTCCATGGTACCCCTGGGTGAATGGGGACGAGGTACATAATAAAATCAGTTTCATTAATTTCACAGATAAAATATTACGATAATATTGATTTGACCTCTACTCAATGGATGCGTTCTCCTGGACGGTGCAGGTCGGTGGATATACTGTGATTTACAAGGGTTTGACATTTGCCACGGTGACGGGGGCAGGGCATCAAGTTCTGGAATTTCAACCGTCAAGGGCTTTAACGTTGTTCAAATATTTTGTGGAAGAAAAAGCCTTGCCAAAATGATCAGATTTGACTGAAATTACTTGCGATCTGGAAACTGCCTACTTAAAATAATCATATTTTATCGAAATTTCACGCAAATAATGGAATACCTGGACGAATTAAACAGATTTTATTGAACTTGCTTCAATTTGAGCTTGCGGACCCGCGCCTGGAGCAGCAATTGCCACAAGTAAATGGTTTCGTACATTGTCTCGTTAGAGATTGTACTCATGAGCCCTGTGGGGACCAAACATCAGTAAAGTTGATTGGAAAGATACCCACCAGTTAAGAAAGTAAACAACAACCCATTATTATCCTATATAGATAAATGTTGTTTTAGCAAATCATTAAAATAAACATTTATAAGAAAAAAAATATATTGATAAATGTTGTTTCAGCGAATCATTTAAATAAATATTTATATAATCTTAAATAAATATATATTTAGATAGGAATATCCACAACAAGATGCAAATCTTGTGGAAACATGTTCTTCGAATCAATTTGGTGTTGTGAGGAAACGGAGGTGACACTGGTCATGGATTTCTTAGACTGTATTGTGTTATGTGATGTTGTCTGTCATCTTTCTTCGCCTGCAACATGATCCCGTGGAAACGCGTTCTTCAAATGAAATTAGCGGTGTTTGATATCGGAGAAGACACTGGCTGTTGATTTCATAGACTGGAAGTTGTTTGTGATCTTTCTTCACCTCCAAGATACGTGTAAAAAGCATAGCATGTAATGGCCATCTGCGATAACCCCATTCTCTCTTTCACCCCTGGCCAAACCTGCAGAAACCTTGTATAACCGCATAATATGTTTCAGGTTTGACACGTTAAATTTAAGAAGATACTGTGCTCTCAAGCTTTACACGGAAAATCTAATTAATACATCCTATAATCCTTACTATAATCAGAAATTTGGAAACCCAATCCTCGGAAATCTTAGGAGACAAGAAACCACGCGTAAAATGGTTGCTTGGATTCAACAATGTAAGTCATAATATACAAAAAGCTTATTAGTGAACGTTTGGGATGTTTTACACATGATTTTTATTATGTTGTTTATTTGAGAAAAGGCAAAGGGTTAAAATTGCGTATTGAAGCTGCAAACATCCCTGTAATCATAAACTAACATCCTTGCGGATGGCAAGTTTTGATGCACAGAAAGATTGACAACTTGAATTGTGTAGATTTTTTGTCGTTGTGTCACATCGCATCGTAAGGGAAGATAATCCGCAATCTGCGAGATTTGGTGCGTTACCAACATTACATATATTTCGTAATATTTCAAAATGAGAGGACGAATATGAAATAAGCCGAATTAAATTAAACAATTCACTTTACTCAGGTCTTTAATTCACTTTAAAGATTTTAAATATAGGAAGAGTGAGAAATACAGCCCCTTTGACTATTTGTTGTAGTGCTCAAAATAAACGTTTTTGAAAATGATAATTTTTTAAGATGTATGAAAATGAAAGTGAGAGTTCTCATTATGGAATGGATAGATTTACACCATCAGTGTAATTATCTTGTTAATCCGATATTTTTGAATGCAAAGCCTCTAAATTTTTTAAAAAGACATTTGGATTCAAATTGTATAGATTTTTTGAAAAACTTTTGTTAACATTTTAAGCCATTTATATTTTGAAACAACTTCAATTTACATATTTTTTTAAAGGTTAATAAATATTTTAACAGTAAATATGTATATTTTATTTAATAATGACTATTTGAATATCTTAATTTTATATACATAAATAGCAGTTTTATTTCTGTTTTGTATTTAAAATTTTACCATTTTCAATATGTATTATTTATATTCTAAAATAAGTTAAACTTTTATTATTTGCAACTGGCAATTTTCATACATTTTATAATTTTATTTGATATAAAAATTTTGTTTTTTAACTTTATGTGCAAAATTCACATTTTAAATATTTTTCCTGGAATAATAGATAGCATAGATATATATAGATTGGCTTTCTCATTTTATAACTTTTTTTAATAGGGACATTATTTTTTGTAGTACACCCTCTAAAGGACATGTAATATTCATCCATGACTGTGGAAGAGGGAAAGAAATCTCCTATAGCAAGTACGTTTAGGGCTCACAATTAAGAATAGGATTTGATAAGAAATGGTTAGTTATAGAGTGATTTGTCCATTATATATAATTTAAAATTTAACAAAATAGTTAAAAATTTATTTTTGAAATTATAAAGATCAATTAAAAAAGTGTTAAAACAATGGAATTTAATGAGATTTTTTTTTTAATTCGAAAAAATTAAAAAAGTAATTAGTAATTTGTTTTGAAATTCCAACTTTATTGCCAAGAAATAAAGACAAAAAAAACATACTAATATAAAAAAAACACTGAAATCACTCCTTATAAATAACCCTTCCAAGAAGATCAAATTCAATTGAACAGTCATTTTCCCTAAATTCATCAAATTCCATTGAACAAGTGGTTTCTAAATTCATCCAATTCAATTGAACAAGTGTTTTCCATAAAATCATCTTTCTTATAAAGTGATTGTTTAGGGCCGAATTCGAATTTACTAAATTATCGACCGGGCCGAACGGAATTCGCTAATTTTATAATCCGGCAGACGATGGTATGAATTAAGATGGCATTGGTCTAAATTTATTAGAGAGCCTACATATTTTATTTCAGTATGCAAACAACTACATTTATAAAATATATGAGAAAAATATTATTTATTTATTGATGATATCTGTGTTTATGATAAAATAGTATTTAATTTTATATTTAGTTTAAGTTTAAATTTTATTTTGAATTAAATTATATAAAAAATTATGATATGTTTTTTAACTTGTTTTAAAAATGAATTATATGTGTTAGGTGAATATGATATAATTTTACAAAAAAAAAAAAAAACTGAAAAAAAATGAACAGAAACTTAAATTCAACTAATTAATTAAATTTAATAAAAAAATCTAAAATATAAAATATTTAAAAAAAATATTTTATTATTTAATTTATATTAATATACACGCAAATTTTAAGAATTATTTCTCAAAATAAATAATAATAACTTATTTATGATTTAAGTTCGGAGATATCGTAAGTTAAATGTTAAATTATTTCTTGGCATTTTTTTTATTCATAAAATAATAAAATTAAATCAAGATTGAGAGAGTTGGCCGCAGCGGATTTCAACAAAAAAATCATATATTTTTTACCCATATACAGATAAATTTTAGAAATATACAAATAGACCCTAGTGTCCAATTCAGTACGATTACAAACTCTTTTCAGATAATGATGTCAGCGTAAATTGCTAACGTGTCTATCCGCAAACGTATTGTTTCTGGAGTCTCCCGCAGGCGTCGAATTCTCTTACACGAATACAACCTTTGATTAGATCCAAACTGGCGATAAACATGGCGGTAACTTGTGATTTTTTTCGGTTTAAGCGATGATGGGAAATCTAAACTTTTTAACTGGTTTCTGTTTGATTCCAACTGAAGAATCCTATGCTGGTTCAACAGTATAAATTCGGAAAGTTTAACATTACAGGTGTGTTGGATTTTTTTGGTAATTTCAAACACAAAACAAGAGAGAAGCAAAAAAATATGTTTGTTGGAGAAGAGAGTTTCACACACCAAAATAAATATTTTGTATTCATTAATCAAACCACTGCATTTACAAATTTCTTTCTCTGCCAGAGGGATTCACCAAGACTGATTAAGATGCAGTAAAAAAAACTTTAGTGCCTCTGAAAATTACTATGTCTCTTCTTTCGCAAAATTACACCACTGTGCGTAAATTTTTTTACATTTACTGGTGTGTAATTTTTTTTACATATGCCCTGCTATTACATACATTTTGTAATGACCCAAACAGTTATATGAATAATTTGCTAAATTACCATGCTAGGTAAATATAAAAACTGGAATTATTACTTTAATTTTTGTGGAAATGTTATTAGTTCAAATGATGGATTAAATAATATTGTAAATAACCTTATGAGAGAAGTTATTTACTTCTGCTTGTCTAATTAAAAGAAATGGTTGCCAACTAACAAAGGGAAGCCCTAACTACTTTTCTTTCCATAGAAATGGGAAAAAGAAAAGAGACCTGGGCTGTTAAGGAACAGGCAGGAGAAAGCAGAAAAGAAAAACCAGAACTAAGAAAGGAGTACTATGTCTGGTGAGGACCAGATGGTACCAGCACTGTTGTGCATTACTTTGCATCGATGTTAGCGTGCATCACCTTGCTAAAGGCAGTGACCTGCAAGTGAGCTTGGGGGAGAGAATCAGGTCTGAGTGACTGATCTCGTGGTTGGGAGGATAGCAAGCTTTAAATGAGTTTCTCCAGGTTGGAGGGTATCAGAAACTAAAGCCAGCTTAGTACAGGTAAGTCCCTTATGACTACAGTATTTAATGAGTAAATCTTTCTTTTAAACCTGTCAGGATTATTATTAATTGTAAATAAGATTTCGTAGTAAGTCTGTGAAGAATATCAATAACTGTAATGAGATTTCATAGTAAATCTGTACAGGGTATTATTTACTGTAAATGAGATTTCATAGTAATCTGTGCAGAATATTATTAACTGTAAATGGGATTCCATAGTAATCCGTGCAAAATATTAGTATCTGTGAGTGAGGTTTTCATGGTACATCGGTATAGGTTACGATTAACTGTACATGCAACTAGTTACAAATCTGTATGACTGTTGCTAGCAGTGAAAAAGAACATATATATATAATGAAACTAAGTGAATCGGTTATCTAGCCCGTTGGATAGTGCTAGTAGAATAATCCTCAGTCCGAATAATTTTCGGACAAACTCAGAAGATATCTGAGAATAACCAGCATTATACCAAAATAAACCTGTCGGAATAATATTATGTCTGGCAAATGTAAAATACGACCAAGTGAAGGATAAACATTATTATGACGCGAACAATAGAAAGCTAAGTAAAATAGGAACTGGGTTCCCTTATAACTGCAGGCTAACACATAAACATATATAGCAACCTTAGGACCAGAGTTGCAAGCCTTAAGGCCGAGGAGCTTACTAGCTCTAGCGCGCCCCGCGCTCCTATCATGAAGCATAGGTAGCTAAACCAAGCGTGGTACAGATACAAAAGAAAAGAACGGATTGAAATAGGGAAAACGACCTGTGAACATATATACGTATAGTAACAGAGAATCTCAAAACATTCATTGCAGTTAAACTATCGATGGAACCTGGTGTACAATTAGAGGGAAAACATATGCATATATAACCTGTAAGCCGCGGACAGTTTTCTTAAGGAAAAGAAAGCATGAAAATGGAATATGCATAAACCCGGCATGATAAATTTACAGAATGATTTGTAAAAAGAAACAACCTGATATCTAGACGGATATTCAACTGTAAATACAACCGACATTCATATTCAGAATGATAATGTTTAGAGTCAATATCCACGGTAATAAAATAGGAACATTCCGGTAATATCAAGCAGTGAATACTAAATACAGTAGAACCCTCACGAGATATCCATACAGCCAGACAAATTAACCAAGAAGCAATAAGGGACCGCTTAAAAATCAGAAATATTTGACAATGCCATATAAAAGAGTCGAGCCTATGTAAATAACTGCATGCCTCACAGTGTGGTGCTGAATTAAATAATACATCGAACCTAAAGGTTCCAGTAAATGTATAATGCTACAGACAGTTTAAACAGAAGGAAAACCCCCACACTCGGGTTCTCGAGTAGGCTCGAGTAAAATATACAAATTACAAAATACTCAGGGTTTCACAAACGAAATGAAACCCCAATAACTTAAATGCCGTCGAAGAGTTTCATAGCTCGAGCAACCATATAGAGAGCAGAAAAGACTCCTGGCATTGAAAGATCCAAGGTTCAGACAATCGAACTGGAACGAAACATTGGCAAGACCGTAGCTAGGATAACTTACCCGGTATTGGTAGGCAGATTCGAACCTGCAAACTCCTGTCATCGCCGAACTCCATGCCGGTATCCTGAAACAAACACATAATGCGTCAACAATCCCATTTTACTGTGATAAGCAACACGAGAAAAGGGAATATCAAACATGTTAAATAATTAACAGTAGCAGGAAGTTATACCATTACATTGCCGAGAAGTACCGGCATCATCCTCGTCCAAGCGGGGTTGCCCAGTGCAGACAGCAGAAAGTTTTAGGCAGAGCTCGAAGCGGTCTAAATAAGCCAGAGCAGAAGCGGTGGGAGCTGCTATCGGTAGGACGCGGTTGCAAAGCCGTCTATGCAAATGGTAGCCCAAACCCTAAATGCACCTTTTTAACTAGCTCAACTAAATGACCACCGTCGATCTCATGGAGCGGATCTGGAACGTTCATTGCAGGCATAATCCTGAGGTGGTGGCGGACTGAGCTGTGGCATTTACTGCCTCAGCTACCGCAGTCAGTTCAACAGGAAGTGTATCAGAAGAAATCCCGAGGAGTCCAACTGTCTCGTCCGGACTGCAGATGGATCGTCCTCCGGATTAAATGTAGGAGACATGTGGCAGCGAAAAACGCCAAGCAACGTGGATAACCTGCCAACTCTAGAGTGTAAACCTTATAACAGTCATCGCTCCCAGATATTAAGGCTTAGGTTATTAATACATTACATTGTGTAGTGATATTTCACCTCGAACATATAATAATGTGTAATGTGAAATTGATACGTGTAAAATTTTTTTTGTTACCGTGTTTGGGTAGTGACACATTTCAACCAAAAAAATGCTTACATTCATTTGCATTACTGTGAGTTTTTCATTTTTCGTTCGCACTTTCCTTGCTTACATTACATATGCGTATGTTTTTTTTTCAAAACATATTCAACAAAAAAACATAAAACAAATGACATGAGATTTACATGGTTCCGTACTCCTGTACATATTAAAAAATAATAAAATTAAAACATTACATATACGTTTACCTATACCCATACTTCCCGTGAATTAAACAAATAATAAAATTAAAGTTTTACTAACCTTTACTCACCGAAATAAATTCATTAATAATTTTACTGTGAAACCTCCCGCGCAAAAATAAAACTTTTACTCCATGTCAATTTCATTTGTTGGAGGCCGGTAGGCAGCTTTGGCTTTAATCAATGGAACACCAACCAACCTTTCAATTGGATGACTATAGCCCGATCAACCCAAACGAACATTACACTCTGAGAAAAAAAGTGGTTTTCAAAAAGTGCTTGAGCTATGTGTCTATCGGTGTACACTATGGATGCCCCTCCAGAGTATACCACCACTTGGTGAAAAGCGGTGCGATAAAAACTTGCTCGTTTTCCGGAAATGATAACGGGGCAGGGGAAATTAATATTTCAACACTCCCCTTCAATTGCAACTGGTGGGTTATCAGTCATAACCACACATTTTCTCAAAAATTCGAAACTTTTCTGCCCCAATGGTTTGGTCAGAATGTCTGCAACCTGCTCCTGAGTCCTGCAATATTTTAAGACAATTTCTCCATTGTTTACCAATTCCCTGATGTAATAAAACTTTGTGTCATTGTGTTTCGTTCTCTTGTGAAACACAGAATTCTTGGATAATGCAATAGCTCAGCTATTGTCAGAAAAAAACACACTTCTTTTTGTTTTCTCTTGGAATAAACTTCTTAACATCCTTCTTATCCAAATTCCCTGACATGCTGCTGCTGTAGCTGCCACATATTCTACATCTGCTGTAAATAATGCTACAATAGGTTGTTTTTTAGAAGCCCATGAAATAGCTCCTGAACCCATGTGAAAAATATAACCAGATGTGATTTTCCAATCATCTACAATTCCAGCCCAATCACTAGCAGTGTATCCAATTAAATCTGAACATTCTGAAGTAATATATAAAATGTTAAACCTTTTAGTACCTTTAACATACCTCATAATTCTTTTTGCTACCTGCCAATGTGGTTCTTTTAGCCTCTCCATGAATCTGGAAATTAAACTAACAACATGCATTATATCCGGTCTAGTTGCAGTCAAATACATGAGGCTGCCAACTATGCTCTTGTACAAACTAGGATCAAAATCCTTGCTGCTATCCTCTTTGCTGAGTTTTAATCCCATTACTATGGGAGTGATTGCTGCTTTGCACTCCTGCATATTAAATCTTTTCCAACACTTCATTAACATATTTCACTTGTGAGATAAAAATCTCATTTCCATTTTGTTCTACTTCTATTCTTAGGAAGTATCTCAGCAAACCCATATCAGTCATTTCAAATTCTTCTTTCATAACTGCTTTGAAATTCTCAATAAGATATTCATCATTACCTGTGAAAATAACATCATCAACATATAACACAACAATTAGTATTTTACCATAATTTTCTTTGATGTAGAGGGTGGGTTCTCCCTCACACTTTTCAAATCCATTTTCCAGTAGATAGGAATATATCATACTGTACCATGCTCTTGGTGCTTGCTTCAGCCCATAAAGAGCTTTCTTCAATCTGCACACTTTGTGCTCTTGGCCTTTCTTTTCATATTCTAGAGGTTGTTCAATGTAAACATCTTCCATTAACATTCCATTTAGGAATGTTGACTTCACATCCATTTGGTAAAATTTTCATTTGTTTTGTGCTGCTATGGAGAACACTGCTCTCACGGTTTCCATTCTAGCAATCGGTGCGAAAGTTTCCTCATAGTCTCTCCCATATTGCTACTTATATCCTTTGACAACAAGTCTTTCCTTGTGTCTTTCTATTTTTCCTTTAGCATTACTCTTGGTCTTGTAAACCCATTTAACTCCAATGACTTCTTTTCCTTTTAGTAATTCAACAAAATCCCATGGCTTGTTTCTTTCTATGACATTGATCTCCTCATCCATAGCTTCTATCCATTTCCTATCTTAAATTGCTTCTTGGAAATGAACAGGATCATCAACATGACAACATAAAGCAAACAAAGAGTTCATACCTTCATCTTAAATGTCACTTAAATTTCTGAACTTCTTACCTCTTCCATTTGGTGTGCAAGTGCTTGAAGAAGCACTTGAATTTCCTCCTTGTGGTGTGCTTGGAGAAGCACTTTCATTTCTCCTCAAGGGTGTCTCTTGCTGCCCTTGTGTTGGCACTGCTATTTGGGGATGTATTTCAGCCATCTCCTCATCATTTTCATCATGTGACATAAAGTTCTTAAAATTCACTGTTTTCTCTATGCTTCCATCTCAAGCTTCCTCCTCAATGAAATGAACATCTCTGCTCACAAAAAACTTCTTAGTGGATGGGTTATACAACCTATAAGCTTTGGATTCCTCACTGTATCCAATGAAAATACATTTCTCCCATTTGTTGTCCAACTTCGTCCTTAGCTGATCTGGAATGTGTGCATAAGCCATACATCCAAAAAATTTCATGTGGGTGACTCATTGCTTTCTCCCACTCCATGCTTCTTCTGGCACTCTGTTGATGACTGCTTTTGTAGGACACCTGTTCAAAATATACGTTACACAGTGTATAGCTTCAGCCCAATAATCATTTGGAAAATGCTTTGCCTTTAACATACTCCTCGCCTATTGAATTTGGTTCAGTGTGGACTCAGAAGATTCTCTTTCAGTGATAGGTGTCTCGACTGATGGTTGAGTCATGTCAGTCATGTTTTCAACTAGTAAAGGACTTGAGCTGAGTTTCTTGTATCCAGATGGAAGTCATTGTGGTGAAGTAGGACGGTTATGCAAGACTCTTTTGGTCTCATCCAAAAAAGTACAATGGTGAAGGTGATCGTCCCCTTCACATAATCCACATGGAATTTTCACCTTTCCTTTCTGTCCAGGAACTTCATTTTCACTAGTTGATGGTGTGTTATCAACATGATTGCCAGAGGTTGATGACAGCAGACGGTGCGAATGGGGAGACCATTCTCTCAGGATCCACGGAATGCAAGGACAATCTCGATGAAAATGGTTTCCTCTGCAAATTACATAAGGATATTTGGGAGATTTAGTGCACGAATTTTCACTAGATGATTCATGGTTGCCTCCTTTCTTAATTGACTTCTTCTTATTTTTCTCTTTCCCTTTCTTCTTCTTCTCTGTCACTTGGTAACTAACATCACTATTTTCACCAAGCAAAGAGGAATACGGGGAGGGAGAAACAAATGAAGAAGAACACGAAGGCTCAACTCTAGTATTAACTTGTTGTTGATTTGATTGCTAAGGAATTACGGTATTTTGAACAACAAAGGTTGAGAATAGCCATACTACCAGGCGAATTATGATTCCCGGAAGGGACAATGTGGCCATATACGGAGCGCCAATATATCCCCAAGAGGAGAAAGGACTAGGATTCCCCTCAAAAGGGATTCCTTGATTAGTAGACTCCATTATCTCAACCTAAGGTCAATGAACGAATAGGGATGTTATTCCGAATTTAATAAATTTTAATGACGCTTTGAGACAACTTTGCTTTTTCAATTTTTAAGAGTCGAGAAAAAGATAAAGACGACCCTAGTCCCCTTCGATTTTTAGTGAGCCTGAAGTGATAAGTGCTCAGATGGACCTTTTCTTTTAAGGAGTCTAAAAGGAATGAAAGTGACTGTTGGTATTATGAGACAAGTGTTGTCCTTGATGGCAACTCATACAGGTGACAGATCATAGTGCGACAGGCCAATAGCAAATATTGATGATCAGCCTCTCAGAATGGAAGAAAATAAGGGGTTCACAGGTACACCGTTAAAAAGGTGCGGACCCGTAGGTACGCCATTCAAAAATTGTGGTCATGTCCACAGGTTATCCTAACAGAAGGTGCGGACCCCAGTACATGCACTTCCATGCAGAGAAAAGCGCATGCACGTGGGAAATCCTGTGGTGATCCATGGTATCTAGTCCGACATGTTTGATCCTATGGTTTTGGTCCGTGGTATTGCATCCAAAAGTGTTGAACCCAAGTGTTGGATCCTTGGTATTGTTTCTCAATGGCTTTGGTCCATGGTTTGAGAAAGGCCTAAACTATAAAAAGGGGAAGGAAATCATTTGGAAGAGGATGTTATGGGTTGAATATCTTAAGCTGATCTAGATCTGAAATACTTTTGATCGGTTAGTGAGTGATAGCTAGATCTGAATCAAGGAGAAACCTGAGTATTATAGAAAAAACAACTGATGGGTCGAGATCTCTATGGCGCATGATCAGATCTGTAGATCTGATAGTATGGGGTATGCTTGAAGACTGAAAAACTATCTATACCCGCAGGACTGCAGGTGCGACGCAGTGCAGGTGCGGATACCCGCAGAGCAGAAGAGTGTGCAGGTGCGGATCTAGCTGCAAGACCGCCGGAGTGACACGGTGCAGGTGTGGATACCCATAGAGCAGAAGAGTGTGGAGGTGCGGATCTAGCTGCAGGACCGCAGGAGGGACACAGTGCAGGTGCGGATACCCGCAGAGCAGAAGAGTGCACAGGTACGGATGTAGCCGGAGGACCGCAGGTGCGACATGGTGCAGGTGCGAATACCCGCAGAGAAGAAGAGTGCGCAAGTGCGGATACCCGTAGATAAGAAGACTGTGCAAGTGCGGATACCCGTATATCAGAAAGCAGCACAGGCGTGGATGTTCGCAGATGTCTAGTGGTGAAGTTGCGGACCCTGCTTGAAATTTGTTTTAACTGCCTTTGACTATTTTGCAGGGTTCTGGGTGCATAATTGATGTCTGGTTACTGGTATTGAGTTCTGATAACAACATGATTATGTTTAGCTTCATTCTTGATGGTTGAATGGATCATGTTCTTAATGACTTATCTTTATGTGATCTGATGTACTAGATCTGGTTGATAACTCACATATTATCCTTGTATATGTATTGGTGTTTGGGTGATTCAGAAGATTGATTGATTACGTGCTTCAATGATGTTAATGGGTCCAGTATGAAAATTGGATGAAACGTGGCCTTTCAAATTATGTGTTGTGCTTCAGGTGTATCCAGTATGAAAATTAATGAAATGTGGTACCCGAAGGAGAGAAGATTGTGGGCCGACACCTACGTACTAGTATCTTAGCTAGTACAAGAGCTAAGGGGGTGGTAGCTCCCTTCTAGTAGCAGTTGAAATCTTTGGAGAATTGTAGCAGGTAGCAACCTCCGTACTAGTAAATGGATCAGCTAGTACAAGAATTATGGGGGTTGTAGCTCTCTGCAGGTAGAAGCATGCATACTGGTATAAGACTGCACCAGTACAAAAGTATTGTAAAAGGATTTTCTTATTAAGAAGAAGATTGAGATGACTTGCAACAGGTGGTTTTCTTCCACATTGGGTTTCCACCTTATATCATGCTGTTCATGTGTGTGGCTTATGTGTGATGATCTGTTCTATTTTACTACACCTGTTTACTATTAATATGGTTGATAATGTTTTAATGCACTCATTAAGGATCTACTAACTGAATCATAAGAAGTTGTGGAAGTAGCATATATGAATCTGAATATGGAAAATGAAAAAGTTTTATTGATGTGATAATACTGATTCACCCCCCCCCCCCCTTCTCAGTATTATTTTTCCAACAATTGGTATCAGAGCATGTCCTTTTGTAGAAGCTTGATTGCTTGAAGGAGATCCTTGGAACAATGGGAAAGAAGCTTAAGAAGAAAGCACATAAGCAGAAGAAGACATCTCAAAAGAACTATGACAGTGGGAGAATCAATTGGGGATTAGGTGTAAGAAGCTCTTCAGATTCAGAATCATTTTAGAATAAAGATGAACTATTAGGTATGAATTTGCTATCCTCTGATGTTCTAGATATCTATCCATTTGGAAAAGATGAAAGTGATAGCGAAACAACTGAATTTTCTCTTATGGGTGAACAAGAAAAATATCAAATAGAGGCAGAATTTAAAAGGCTTTCAGACAAAATCAGAGATCAACAAGATCTATTGAACAAAAGGGAATGTGACTTCAAAGAAGAAGCTATCAAACTAAAGGCCCAACTAGAAGAACGAAACAAGGTAAGGAAGTTATTCAAGGACAAATATCAAAAGTTACAGGATGAAGTAACATCATTAAGAGATGAAGTCAATGAAAGAAGTGCAACCATCAAGAAACTCAGAGATAGATCCAGTTACTATGAAATTCTTGAAGCCACGATCTGCTCGCTAAAAGAAGATCTTGAAGAATCAAAGAAACAGAATAAAGATCTACTCCAAGCTGTTGAAAAACAAGAAAACGAAGTCATCAGTTTAAAATCTCAGCTGGAATGTGCCTTCAGAATTCGTCAAATGCAATAGGATCTGAATGAAGAACAAGAAAAGGAGATACTCAAACTAAGGCAACAAATGGAAGAAGGAAGAAAGTTAGAAGAAATCTGGAAGAAGCAATGTCTGGAAAAGGAGGAACAACTTCAGGTTGAGGTAAATATCTTGAAAGGTAAATTAGAAGATAAGGATAAGCTTTTACGATTTCAATATAGTACTAAGGTCTTGGATGATATTCTTAATAGTCAAAGGTCTCCTTCTATCAAAACTGGTCTTGGTTTTCATGAATCTATTGAAGGTGAATCTAGTTCATAAAATAAGACAAGGGACTCGACTGCAAAATCTGAAATTCTCAATAAGGAGATGAAAGGTCGATCTCATCATCAACCAAGGAAAGAAATTCTTCAAAGAAAATCTTCTACTTCTCCTATGAATAATGTTGAATGCTATGCATGTCATAATCTTGGGCATGTTGCAGCCAGATGTAGAAGGAGAAGGTTTCAAGACCATCATGCAGAAATATCATCTCATTCAACGTGGTTTAATGGATATTGCTTTGCTTGCAATATGTTTGGTCACAGAGCTGTTGATTGCTATAGAAGAAATATGAGACATGTAAGATGTTACACTTGTAACAAGCTTGGACATATAGCTAAGGAATGCGGGAACAAAGTATGGGCACCATACCAAAAGGAGAAAACATCATCATCACACTTGAATATGTGGAAGAAGAAAGAAGTACAGTCAGAAAGAGGTGGCACAACACAACATACAGACATAACAGAATCAAAGGGAGCTGGAAGTGTAAAACTTCAGTGTCCTAAATCTCATATGCAAGTTTCTTAAAGAGAAGTCATGTATATACGCGAGTTGGTTATGGCATAGTCGCGTATATGATTGGTTGAGGAAAGGCAGTAGGGACAGGTTCAATAAAAGGACTAGTTATGATTCGATTTATTTGTGATGTTTGATAATGGTTACAATTTGCTGATGATGTGTGGAAATGACTTGATGGTTAGAAGTGTTTTGTTTCTAATGATGATGTCTTGATACTTCTTGTTGATATGCATGATCATATCTGACAGTAAACAAGATGGCACAGGTTTAGGGGGAGCATGTGCTTTTAATGCATTGTTGGCATTATAGTTAATAGTCCTTGGTGATGATGCTTATATGGATAAATGATTCATCTTGCTATGATATGGTTATGAGTTGCTCAGATGATTCTTGGGGTTACATAGTTGATATTTAGATC
>APFE030057072.1:0-10688 GCA_000404065.3 Pinus taeda
TTTTTTTTTTTTTTTGATCTCACGGGGGTGGGGCTACAACAATGTTTTTATTTTTATTTTTATTTTTAATCTAGGATAATCGGTAACTGGTGAGAGTTATCCTGAAGAGGCTTAAGATCAAACTATATTTTTACTTTTATTTTTATTTTTAATCTATCCTGAACAGGCCCACGATCCAAGCCCACGATCAAATCTAATTTGATCTCACGGGGGTGGGCCTACAACAATGTTTTTATTTTTATTTTTATTTTTAATCTAGGATAATCGGTAACTGGTGAGAGTTATCCTGAAACCTAGGTTAAGAGTAATTGCCTACGCCACACAATAGCAGGTAACTTATGCATCAACAAGAGGCGAGAAGTCCACTATGGGGTCGCCTACTCTTCTAACCAAGACACAATAGGTCATTTTCACCCACTAAAACTCACTGTTAAACCCCATATCACTTTATAGCCTACAACGGTTTTAAACAATGTTACGTGGCAAATCGTACGATTATAGCATTAAAGCCATGTGATTGTAGCCTACAACAATGTTAAACAATGTTAATTCAAATTTTCTTATTAAAAAATATAATAACTATATTTTTATATTGATTTAACTGGTATATATTCTCAAGCTTTTTCACGATAACAGAGTTTTCATACCACAATTATTATGTATATATTTTAGCCCTTATGTACAGGTTCGGTGAGGGTACGCCTGAGTCCCTTCAGCGTATCTTCTATTGAAGAAACAATGTGTACGTTCGCTATCACGCGAATCATGTTGGGTTTGATTTATAGTTTATAGTTTTTAAAATTAATCATCAATTAAAGGGATATTTAATGTATAGAATAGAAGGTTATTATTTTATTTATTAGCTTATTAGTGTGGATAATGTTTTTTTAAAATATAGTTTTTTGGATAAAATATTTGTTTTAACGGAAATAGCCATGTTGATTTTTTTATTTTTTAAATTATGTTAAAATAATTGTTCTAATTTACACAAAAAAATTAATATCTGAATAAACTAATTAAAGAAGAGGTAAAGGAGCTTGCATATTATTAGCCACTATTTTTATTAGTTCACTGTTATGTTGTGGTAGGAGCTTTTTCTTAGATTTGTAGATGTGGAATTTTGTTTCAGATTCAAACTTGGTGCATCTTTATTTCACACTTGGTTTCAGATCAAGATTTTTTTGTGGTTTCATATTTTTTAATCTTATGCAACATTTGAGTAGTAGTGTAAAAAAATTATTCCGTAGCCATATTTAGTTTTAATTAATAAGCATATAAAAACTTGGTTCTTAGAGTAAACTTATAATATAACTAGATTCTTAACCATGTATATTCACCCAATGTAAATAGGTTATTATACAATACCATGGCATATTAAAACCACATGCCCAAGAACCATACCTCATTTCAAAATCAAATATTTTATATATATATTTATTTATTTTTATCCTATATCTTCTAAATTAAATCTAGAAGAAAATATGCACCCCGAAATGTTGGAGGGCCCTAGACATTTTGACTTGGTTGAAATAAAATAAATAAAATTACAATAAAATTAAAAAACTAAATCGAAAATAAAATAAATAATAGTTATAACTATCAATACAATATTTTGACTTCGTGAAGTTGCACAACACTAAAACTAAGAATGAAATAAAAAAATTAATCAATATGAAAAAGATGTTATAGCTTAATGTTTAACATTTTGAGAAAGTCAAATTACATAAAAATAAAAATGAAATTAAAGAAAATTATTAATATAATGGAATTGTAAATATGTTTTAAATCATGTCAAAATAAAATAAAAATAACAAAATAAAATTAACCTTATAAAATAAAATAGGCCTATGGTATTCATGTGGAATATAGCATATTTAAAGTAGGAAACTAAACTTGCCTAGATCTATTTTAACTCTATATCTATGAAGCACCTAGAAAGACCAATTTTCTTAATATACAAACCTCTTTTAGAGTCCAGAGATTTGATCCCTCTTGACACTTGGTAGATCCTGAGTAAAGCTAGTCTCTAACATAATCTATTTATAGACTTGTCTATAAGTCTATCTCTTAATAAATATTTTCTATTTTTTTTTTTCAGAATATTAAACTAAAAATAAAAATAAGAAAATTAATTTTTTGTATTTCTATTTTTTCACAATATTTTATGAGTTTCTATCATTTTTCAAAATATTGTATTATTTATATACCTTTATTGAGTGTCTAAAAAACAAAAAAAAATATTTTGTTTAAATTATTTTTAAGAAATATGTGTTCAAGATCTCACGAAAAACCTATCACGAAAAACCTATCTCCATTTGATTTAGAGCTTTCAAGGTTTGCGTGGTTTAAAGAAAAGTTGGTTTTACCATTTGTAAAGATTTTGATGCCGAAATTCTTTTATATTTTATAGAATATATTTATAATTATTGAAATGATAATTTGTATTAAAAAAAATATTTTATTTAAAATATTTTTTAAATGAATATATATTTTGTTGAGACTTTTATAGTGTCAAAATGTTTGCATTTAAGAAATATATTATTTAATATAAATTTGTTTAGACTTATTTTAATTTAAGATTTATTAAAAATTTTGGGGATCAAATATCTTTTGGAATTATCTTAAGGAAATTTAATCCCTCTAAGTTAAGATGGATCTAGATTAATAATATATCATTTACATTATTGAAAATAAGTATGAAAGCCAAAAAAATTTCAATATCAAATTTATAATTTCTCATTACATTGTTGAAAATAACTTCTCTAACCACTTGAGTGGGTGGGCTTAATGGTTAAGAGAAAGTGTTTCCTCCTAAAAGGTCATAGATTCATAACATAAAGAGGTAGAGCATGTATGCCTTGGTAAACTTAGCAGTTAGCAGTCAAATAGCTATAGCAATTTTAGGACCTTGTCAACCAAAATGGTCTCACAAAAACTTGATAATATAAATAATATAATCAATTAATTTCTAACAACATATTATTTAAAAACAAACTCATTGAATTGGATAATGATTTTAAATTACAAACATAATTCTTATTTCTTTTATATTCTAAAATTAAATAAAAATATCATCACATGGAATTAATCTTTTACTTATTATTTTAGTAAATGGAACATACAATATAGCGTCTATTATTAAATATAGAAGGCAACACAATGAATAAAGCTCCCTTTGAACATATTTGTTGATCTTTATCTCTACTTTATCTCGCCTAGTCTAATCAGGTAGTGGAAACAATAAAGATTGTAGGATGGGTTCTCTCTCAGGTGCCTCATGCATAACAAGCCAAAAAAATGTTATCATGCATTCTATTTACTTAGCGTCCTACATAGAGAGTTAAAATAATAATGATGTTGAAGGGAAGATGATTTATTGTCTTATTGGAATGTTGTCCGAGCAGGTAGAAACACTGTAGATTAAACCATGTAACAACAATCCATTTTCCCAAGATCGATGTCAAGCACTTTCAATGATTTCATCACTCCCACAAATTCCATAAATCCCACTTGAACTTGGGCTTCATGATTCTGCAACAATTTCCAGCAGATCACTTGAAATAATCGCAAGTTTTCTTTAACTTTTGACTGGTTATGGGCCTTTCAAAATTTAGTTACTGCCTTAGTTAGAGATTTAGATGGTGGAAGCTTTGGGGCATTTGTCACAAGCCTAGAAGGATAGAGTGGATCTCCGGTTCCGATATTCTTTTAAGACAGTTGCTTAGGGGTTGACACACATTTATAAGAATGTCCTTTCTTGACCATATGGGCCACCCGATTACGCTTCTCTATTTTAGGTCGTACCTTGAAACTCATAGGTAGAATAGGAGATACATATCTCCAACAAGGAGGAATATCCCTGAATATAACATTCCCAGGTATTCTGGTGAGGTTGATTGCTCCCAATATTATGTTGTTGGTAAGAGAATTTTGGGTAAATGCCCAAATGAAGAACACGATGCTTTGAAAAATGTTCATTTACATAAGCTCAAGTATGGTAAGAGCGTCAATCCTAATTATAGTGAAGCTCTAAATAAAATTGGAGAGAAAGGGAAAATAATAATTGACAAGGACAACAACAATAGTTCATAGGAGAGTAACCTTATTCCTAAGCTTCAGAAGTCAACCAAACCATCTGGAGTCAGGGATTTTCCTCAGAAGCCAGTCAAGCCATCTGCATTCATCTGCAGTTAGGGATTTTCCTCAGAAGCCAATCAAACCATCTACAGCCATGGATTTTCCTCCTGGCTGTGGGAGATATGCATCTCCTATTCCACCAATGAAACCATTTTCGGTAAGGGATTTTCCTCCTCATTGTGAGAAATATGTATTTCCTATTCCACATATGAGTTTCAAGGTGTGACCTAAAATAGAGAAGGCTAATCGGGTGGCCCATATGATCAAGGAAGGACATTCTTATAAAGGTATGTCTACCCCTAAGCAGCTTTCCTTAAGGAATATGAGACCCAAAGATCCACCCTATCCTTCTAGGCTTGTGATAAATTCCCCAAAGCTTCCCCCATCTAAATCTCTGACTAATGCAGTTCGTAAATTTGGAAAGGCCCATACCCGGTAGAAAGTTAAAGAAACCATTCGATTATTGGAAGTGACTTGCGAGAAATTGTTGCAGAATCATGAAGCCCAAGTTCAAGAATCATGAAGCCCAAGTGATTTCATCGTTATAGCCAGTAATGCAGGAGGTGCCTAAGAGAGATCCCTTCCCACAATCTTCAATGTTTCCACTTCCCAATCATCAATTAATAGAGATACAAACCAATAAATATGATGAGAGGGAGCTTCCTATATTGGGCTGTCTTCTTCAAAAAGCCCCTACACTTAAGGAAGTGAATCTTAAGCTGACAATAAAACGTAATAATGAGCATCCTAACTTCATTTTAGAGAAATGGAAGTCATTGAAAAATTGTGCTAAGGCAACATTACTGAAATGATATGTGAATTTAATTTTTGTTTTTAATATTTATTTTAGCACCATTGTTATTATTATATTGTCTTTCTTGTCAAAAATACAACCTGAGGGCCATAGCTAATTGATATAATTTCTACTCGATAAGTTCAAAATATCTACTTTTACTAAAGTAGGTTGTAAGTTTTATTTATTAAAAATAGCCTAGATCCATTTAACTTTGGATTTATTATGAGAAATTTGCTTGATGTAAGAGCTTTTTTTTGGAGTGTATAATTTGACCAAAAGTTTGCATTTGGAAGGATTTGATGTCTGATCACATGATAGATCTTGAGTTATATGGATATTTTTAATATGATGCAAGATTTGATTTCAAACCATATTTTCATAATCTACCCAAATTATAATTTAGACTCAAAATTATCTAATGAATTACTTTATCCATTGTTATAATTGAGACTCTCTTAGAAACATAAATTGTATTTTCTAGAAACTTGACTCTTCTTATATATCCAACATATGAATAAGAGGGAGAAAATAACAAATAAACTTGGCAAAAAATTCAGAGATGGATTAAGCGTTTTTCAAATTGGTGCATTTAATAGTTCAATATTACCAATGTTATTAAGAATTTGTAATTGGCAAAAATTGATGTATGTATAGATATATATTTAAAAATATAAAACCAAATAATGAATATAAATGTACATTTTTTTCCTCACTGGATCTCATTACCTACCAATAACTTAGACATAGATGGTTTGAATAGAAACGTTAAATGCAAATGTATTGAACAATCCATAATTGATTGTAAGAGATATAGAGTCTTTCTTATTCATGACCACGGTCCTTGAAAATTTCCATGAATTGGAGGAACTAGAAGGGAACAAAGCAACATAAAAAACAATAAAAAGGGCAAGTTCCTCACAAACTCTCACCCAAAACAATTCGTATGGACATCTAATTTATAGCTAAGAGAATCTAACTACCTCATAAATCCTCTCACATCAAATATAAGATGCATTAACTCTCTCCCAACAACCTCGAGCTAATCTAGCAACAAATTCCTATTGTTCTCACACACTGAGATTTTTTCCTATTTTAATGAAACAGAAAATCTCAACAATCTCCACCTTGACAACAATTAGCTTGATACCATGTTTGTTTATTATTTTATCTTTTCTGCAAGCCAAGAGAAGCCAAACACCATCGTAGTTTCTCTAAAAAAACTGGTTTCGTGAACATGTCCGCACAATTCTCCTTTGTATGTACCTTTTCAAGAGAGACTCCCCTTTCAGTGATAACATGTCTTACAAAATGGTACTTGATAAGTATATGCTTTGATTTACTATGATAGGCCAGATTCTTAGCCAAATGTATTGCACTTTGACTGTCACAAAATAACTTGATGTTGTCCTGCAACCTACCAAATTCACCAAACAAACCTTTCAACCAAATCTCTTCTTTGCAAGCATGAGAAGAAGCAACGTATTCTACTTCAGTAGTGGATAAAGCAACAACGTTCTGTAGCTTTGACATCCAGCTGATAGCTCCACCTGCAAGAGTAAAGACATACCATGATGTTGACCTTCTCTTATCCAAATCACCTGCAAAACCGGAAATCAACATATCCACAAACAAATTCACTACTCTTATTGTAAGTGATACAATAACTACTTGTGCCTCTCAAATACCGAAGCACCCATTTCACTGTTGACCAGTGTTCTTTACCCAGATTTGTCATATACCTGCAGACAACTCCAACTGCATGTGAAATATCTGGTCGAGTACAAACCATCGCATACATTAAACGCCCTACTAAATTGGCATATGGAATTCGAGACATATAATCCTTTTCTTCATCTGTATTAGGACATAATATCGAAGAAAGCTTGAAATGGGAAGTGAAAGGGACTGAAACAGGCTTCACATTATTCATACCAGATCTCAAAAGTATTTTCTTGATATACTTCTGTTGTGATAGCCATAGCTTACCATCGCTCCTGTTTCTGAAAATCTCCATGCCCAAAATCTGTCTTGCTGCTCCTAGATCTTTCATATCAAACGTCCTTTCCATCTGAGCCTTCAACCTGTTTATTTATTCTATGATTTTGCTTTCTAAAAGCATATCATCAACATACAATACTAAGATAATGAATATGCCATTTTTTAATTGCTTAAAATAAACACAATGATCATATTCACTTCTAACATATTTCTGATTCAACATGAAAGAATCAAACTTCCTATACCACTGCCGAGGCGACTGCTTCAGGCCATATAATGACTTCTTGAGCCTGCAGACAAATTTCTCATTATGATGCTGAACAAACCCTTCTGGTTGTTCCATGTAAATTTCGTCATCTAAGTCTCCATATAGAAATGCAGCCTTAACATCTAATTGTTGCAACTCTAAATCAAGCAAAGCCACTAATTCTAACACAATTCTAATTGAAACAATTTTAACCACTGGTGAAAAAATCACATGAAAGTCAATGTTGCCTTTCTGAGAAAACCCTTTTGCAACTAGCCTCGCTTTGTACCTGTCTTCCGTATCATTCACACCCTGTTTCAGCTTGGAAACCCATTTTCACCCCACAATTTTCCTGTCTTTCGGAAGCTCAACTAGATCCCATGTGCCGTTCTTACCTAAGGCCATCATTTCATCCTTCATGGATACTTTCCACTTGTCACTTTTCAAACCTTCTATTGCTTCCTGATAGCATAGAGGTTCATCATCATTAGCAGTAAATGCAACTGAAGTAACATAATCATCATACCTTCTCGGTGGCCATTTGATTCTTGTCGACCTCCTTAAGGATGTTTCTAGCACTTCCTCGATTTGCTGACTACCATCTGTAGGAACTTCTTAATGATCAGTATCTAAGACCTGTTCATGATCTATACCTGAACCCTGTTCATGTTCTAATTCTGGAACCTGTTATCACTGAGGTTGTCCCTAGGCTCCTATAAGGAGAGGTATTTATAAAATAGTAGAATTAGGAAAATATCCTAAATTGTTTTTACAAAAATAGATTTATTCAATGAAAAGGATATATCCTCATGCAAGAAGATAGAGACAACTATTGAACTACTTCTTGTTTTCCCTGTTATTTAAGTTCTTCTGGCTTTGGTCTTTGAACTTTTTCCCTTTAAGCTGCTTGTCTATTTTATCTTCATGCTGCAAATAATACTAACTTATGATCTTTCATCTGATACACTTTCATCTGATACTCTTTAGCCTTGTTGACCCGTTAATATCCTTTTACTGTGCCTTTTTACTTTTAATGAACATTTCAAGTTTTTATTGTGTATTTCATTTGTAAATCATTTAGTTTCTTGATTTCTCAGCATCAGGTAGTTTGGATATTGCACATTTCCTTGTCTTTTAATTGTATGTTTTATCTACCTCCTCTGTTTTGTCTTTTAAATATGTAAATTGTCTATTTTAACATTTATTTTGTAAATGATTTCTTCTACTTTGTCTCTGGTTTAAACATGATTTTCTATTTGTACAAAAAAATAATTTCAATTCATTTCTCGATAATTTGGAACAAACATGTTTTTAACTAGTATAAAAATTGTTTATCCATTCTCCTGGTTTTCCACTAATCACCTGCAAAATATAACAATTGTTAGGAAAAACATAGGTTGGCAGGGAGGGCCACAATGGATTCATTTGAGTTGAAAGGTCTATGGATGGAGTCCGAAGTGTTTTCAGGAGGTAAATAGTGGTTAAATCGGTTGCAAAGGCTTAGGGTTAGAGAAAAGAGCAAAAGTGATGGTTTTTCGTTTAAATGGCTAAACGGTCAACTTTTAAAATCTGGCGTAAAGTGAAAGGTGGATGGTTTTACAATATGCGGGGGAGAAGTTTGGGAGGCTCATCGCACTGCTTTTGGCCATGGGGTGGTTTTTCTCTGAGGGCACGCAAGTTAACATGGGAATGACATGTAACAACAAGGGGCCCGTGCAAAACCATCAATCATCATTTGCATTTGAAAAGAAATGAATTCTCTTTACTGTTGAAAGGACTGCTTGAAATACATCTGATAGGAAAGATATGAAGGGGAAATGTCTTTCATTATTTTGTTTTCAAAACTGAAGTAGTGAAAATGTCACATTGCTTTCAGTTTCTTTTTTGTTTCATTACTTGGTTTCTGTACTCTCATTAGTGTAAACATTCATCGAACTAAAAGGGCTTTGTCTCAATTATCTGCATACAGGAATTTTTCTGAGTCACATCGATAAGGCCTATAAATTGATAGATAATTTCAAGAAAAACTTTAAAATGTATTCGATTAATCTGACATATTTAAACCTAGCAGATATTGGTTGCTTCAGCACTAAGCAGCGCTAGTACAAACTTTTGTTCCCCATATCATCATGTATATAAAGGGAGACCCCACTAGGTTTTAATCCTTTATTCGTTGGAATACAAGTCTTCCTCTTTGTAAAAGTGATACACCAAACTCAAGATTTAGGGAGATTGCCTGCTCGTACTTCTCAGTTCGACTGGAAGATTTTGCGTGGTGTTCGATGTCATAACATTAGAGCTGATTATCTTTCCTGATTTCCCTGCAATAACCCTTAATTCAACTTCGTTTCCTTACGTAGAAAATTTGATGAAAAGTTATTGAATATTAAAAGCTATTGTACCCAAGGATTGTAGCCATTGGACTCCTACTACAACATCAACACCTCCCATCGAAATGGAAAGCATTGGGCTAGTCAATACATATTCTCCCATGGATAGCTTGATATTATGGCACTTTCCAGAGAAATTTATTGTTCCTCCATTTGCAACCATCACTTGACACTCTGGTGCTGGATATAAGAAGCAATTCAATTCTTTGCTACCTTACAATGAATAAAATTGTGGGTACTTCCTGAATCAATCAACACTATTACCTTTTTCTTCTTGATTTGTCCTTCTATCTTGATGGTTTGGGGAGTGGTAATTCCCGCCAATGCATTACAAGATATCATCGGATTCATTTGTTCTTCATCTAGGCTTTGTTCCTGGAGTATATCCTTTTCTTTTGACCTTTCTTGCTCATTTTCTTCTTCCTTTTCACAATCTATGTAGAATAATTTATTCTCAGCACACTTATGACCTTTAGTGTATTTGCTATCACCACTGTAACAAAGCCCTTTTGCTCTTTTTTCTTCCAATTGTTGTGGTGTCAACCTTATAGGTTGTGGAACACTAGTGGCAACAACACTTCCGTCTTTATAGATGTGAGTGGTATGCTTCCTGGTTGCCATAATTTTGCTTTCCATTTTTCTTGCTAACCTGAATGCCTTCTCTAATGAATCAGGTTCCCAAGGCGAACATCATGTTGGATATTATCCTTTAAAGACCCTATAAACACATCAATCCTATGCTCCTCTGGAATATCTTTTACCCTTATGGTCAATTTTTGGAACTCCTCAATGTGCTCCATTATTGAACCCTTTTGTTTGAGACTTATCAATTGGCTAAAAAAAGTGTTGCTTTTTGTATCCTCATAATGTGCTATCAATTCTTCCGTAAAAATTGCCCACGTGATAAATTGTTTACGAGAGCAAAAAGCCATTGATACCATACAAACTGATCTGGTTCCAAATATAAAGTTGCAATACGTACCTTTTGTGTGTTTTGCACATTAATGAGATCGAAAAATTGCTCCATCTGTAATATCCATGTTGCAGGATCCTTGCCATCAAACTTCCTCATATCAATTTTGGAATATGGTGGGTCTTCGATCCAACATTAGAGTCTATG
>APFE030057081.1:2595-15013 GCA_000404065.3 Pinus taeda
TTTGGGAACCATAATTATTGTCGTGTCGGCAGTATGTCGCTCTTGAACATGGCACTTCTCTGCTTTCGTGTCGGGGTGGGGATATCTCATCTCATTTCTCACTTGCCTCCGTGGGTTTGGGTAATCCTATTTGACCTCTCATCTGCTCATTGCCTTGTCATCATGACCTCTGATCCATTGATGTCAAATACTGCCAACTCCACTGTCGTGCCGCTGATATGTTCAAGAGAAGTTGACCTCTGGAAGAAACCACCTCTGTCTGATAGTTCATATTCACAACATTGTCTCTTCCCGTCTCGTGTCGATGATGTGGGAAACATTATGGCCCACCTTCGAGGAAGATCACTTCCTGTCGACTTCAGCTCATTATCCAGGAAAGTGACCTAGAGATTCCCTTCCGATACCTTGGAGCATGCATGCCTCAATGGCAGGTTCTTCGTGTTCGACGCGAGGTTTTCATCATTGGCCTTCGATCGGATAACTCTACGGGTGTTCGACATCGGCTCATTCATTCACACGCCGTAGATTGTACCTATAGTACCTTGAGGGCCATTGTCATTATTGGTGGTACCTCTCGTGTATGTTAACAACTTTCATCATTGGCTGGTAATCAGACGATGTTCATGCATGTTCGACTTCAGCTCACATGTTCACATGCTTGAAATTGTACTTATGTTCGGGTCGAGATGGAGCGCAAGACCCTGGATTGTGTCTGTTGTAATCCAGGCATGATTTTTGATACATGACTCATTCACTGGATGGCTGCGACCATACCTGAGTCAATTCATTGATCCTAACCAGATGGCTGCGTCCATACTATGGATCTTGATCATCATGTACTCTCTTTTGGATGGCTGCGACCATGCCACCTACATCATGTTTTGAACTATCAAATTATATCTCTCAATGCAGATTCTCGGCGGCAGCTATATATGTTCTTGTAAAGCATTTCACCCCTCTCTCTCTCTCGGGCCTCATGCTTTAGGGGGCATCTGTTACACAGTAATTTGTCACCGTTGGTCACCGTCCCTGTTACCCTTGTTTTCGTACATTGGAGGACACGTTTATGGACCTGTGACCAGTGACATAACCTAAAAACACTTACATTGTGTTCCCCTAAGTATGAACTTCATATTCCCTGAAGACACCTTTTGCAAATTATCCCTAAAAAGTGCCCTTTTTCAATTAGCGCGGGTTCACAGTGTCTTACCCGTGCCAATGACTCAGTTCCTTAAAAGGGGGTGCGCCCATTGACGCTCTGTCATAGAGCAAAGCCCGCGCCACCTAAATTTGGTTATGGTTTTTGGCCAGCGTGCACTCAAATGTTTTTTCCTCTTTGTTCATGGAGTTCTCTGAGGGAAAAATCCTCATCATAGAGGTCGAGTGTCATCTTTTTATCCATGACAACTAAGTTCAGTGGCTTTTTAGAGATAATGCTAATCCTCAATAGGCGTCCTGATACAATGCATATTCCTCCCGTCTCCATCTATAAATAACTATCCTCCTGCATTAAACCAACTAGTTTTTGCTAGAGTCTTTGTGAGTGCTGAAGTAATGCTAGTGATAGTGAGAATTGAGAAGTATAGAGAGGTTATGCTGCCAAAATTCTAAGAGAGAAGAGGTCACTTTGCAAGGCGTATTTAGCTGCTTGCCCAGTCAGAGGAGGTTCAACGTCAGAACCTTTGGTTGTAATCTTTCTCTGTTTTTACTCATTAATAGACGACTATCATTATGGTTCCACTCATGTGTCTTTATCATGGTAATTGAGTTATATCTTTTCTGACCGATATATAATTGCATATACTGGATTTTATGCTTGTGTTTGTATCGTTCTTTGCATGTGCAAGTGTCCATTCACGAGGATCGTGGGGATTGTGACCAGCCAGAGCAAAGGAACAGGAGCAACGATTCTTCTACAACTACTAGCGTTGGAATCCAGGTAGACCATCATGATCGATCTCTGATTTGTGCAATTAGGAACCTGTGTGTTAGCGTTGTGTGATTGTTGCTAGAACCGTGTTGGGCTAGTGGGATCGCCTCTGTCCGCAGAGGGGATTTACCAGTTCAACACTAAGTTGTGACCCGAGGTTGGCTTTGTGCATTATCGTGCAGCTCGTTTCCCCGGCTCTCCCTTGTCCCTTCGTTTCGGTGAGTCGTTTGAGGGCATGCGTGTGAACTCGTTCGGGTGAGTCATTCGGGTGAACTCGTTCAGGCGGGTCGGGCGAGGGCGCACCCTGGCGAACGCGCCCGTATCGAAAAATGCTAAGTTGTGACCCGAGGTTGGCTTTGTGCATGTTCGTGCAGCTCGTTTGCCCGGTTCTCCCTTCTCCCTTTGTTTCGGTGAGTCGTTTGAGCGCGTGCGTGTGAACTCGTTCGGGCGGGTCATTCGGGCAGGTCGTTCGGGTGAACTCGTTCGAGCGGGTCGTACGGGCGGGTCGTTCAGGCGGGTCGGGCGAGGGTGCATGCGGGCGAACGAGCCAGTATCAAAAAATGCTAAGTTGTGACCGAGGTTGGCTTTGTGCACATTCGTGTAGCTCGTTTGCCTGGCTCTCCCTTGTCCCTTCGTTTCGGTGAGTCGTTTGAGGGCGTGGGCGCACCGGGGCGAACGAGCCCGTATCGAAAAATGCTAAGTTGTGACCCGAGGTTGGCTTTGTGCACGTTCATGCAGCGCGTTTGCCCGACTCTCCCTTGTCCCTTCGTTTCGGTGAGTCGTTTGAGGGCGTGCGTGTGAACTCGTTCGAGCGGGTCATTCGAGTGAACTCGTTCAAGCGGGTCGGGTGAGGGCGTACCCGGGCGAACGAGCCCGAATAAAAAAATGCTAAGTTGTGACCCGAGGTTGGATTTGTGCACGTTCGTGCAGCTCATTTTCCCGGCTCTCCCTTGTCCCTTCATTTCGGTGAGTCGTTTGAGGAAGTGCGTGTGAAATCGTTCGGGCGGGTCGTTCGGGTGAACTCGTTCAAGCGGGTCGGGCGAGGGCACACCTAGGTGAACGAGCCCGTATCAAAAAATGCTAAGTTGTTACCCGAGGTTGGCTTTGTTCACGTTCATGCAGCTCGTTTGCCTGGCTCTCCCTTGTCCCTTTGTTTTGGTGAGTCATTTGAGGGCGCCGGTCTCGTTCGGGCGGGTCGTTCGAGTGAACTCTTTCAGGTGGGTCGAGCGAGGGCGCACCCGGGCGAACGAGCCCGTATCAAAAAATGCTAAGTTATGACCCGAGGTTGGATTTGTGCACGTTCGTGCAGCTCATTTTCCCAGCTCTCCCTTGTCCCTTCGTTCCGGTGAGTCGTTTGAGGGCGTGCGTGTGAACTCGTTCGGGTGGGTCGTTCGGGTGAACTCGTTCAGGCGGGTCGGGCGAGGGCGCACCCGGGCGAATGAGCCTGTATCAAAAAATGCTAAGTTGTTACCCGAGGTTGGCTTTGTTCACGTTCATGCAGCTCGTTTTCCCGACTCTCCCTTGTCCCTTCATTTCGGTGAGTCGTTTGAGGGCGCGCATGTGAACTCGTTCGGGCTGGTTGTTCGGGTGAACTCGTTCAGGCTGGTCGGGCGAGGGCGCACCCGGGCGAACGAGCCCGTATCAAAAAATGCTAAGTTGTGACCCGAGGTTGGCTTTGTGCACGTTCTTGCAGCTCGTTTGCCCCGCTCTCCCTTGTCCCTCGTTTCGGTGAGTCGTTTGTGGGCGCGCGTGTGAACTCGTTCGGGCAGGTCATTTGGGTGAACTCGTTCAGGCAGGTCGGGCGAGGGCGCACCCGGGCGAACGAGCCTGTATCAAAAAATGCTAAGTTGTGACCCGAGGTTGGCTTTGTTCACGTTCGTGCAGCTTGTTTGCCCGGCTCTCCCTTGTCCCTTCGTTTCAGTGAGTCGTGTGAGGGCGCGCGTGTGAACTCGTTCGGGCGGGTTGTTCGAGTGAACTCATTCGAGCGGGTTGTTTCGGTGAGTCGTTTGAGGGCGCGCGTGTGAACTCGTTCGGGCTGGTCATTCGGGTGAACTCGTTCAGGCTGGTCAGGCGAGGGCGCACCCGGGCGAACGAGCCCATATAAAAAAATGCTAAGTTGTGACCCGAGGTTGGCTTTGTGCACGTTCTTGCAGCTCGTTTGCCCCGCTCTTCCTTGTCCCTCGTTTCGGTGAGTCGTTTGTGGGCGCGCGTGTGAACTCGTTCGGGCAGGTCATTTGGGTGAACTCGTTCAGGCGGGTCGGGCGAGGGTGCACCCGGGCGAACGAGCTCCTATCAAAAAATGCTAAGTTGTGACCCGAGGTTGGCTTTGTGCACGTTCTTGTAGCTCATTTTTCCGGCTCTCCCTTGTCCCTCGCTTTGGTGAGTCGTTTGTGGGCGCGCGTGTGAACTCGTTCAGGCGGGTCATTCGGTTGAACTCGTTCAGGCAAGTCGAGCGAGGGCGCACCCGGGCGAACGAGCCTGTATAAAAAAATGCTAAGTTGTGACCGGAGGTTGGCTTTGTGCACGTTCGTGCAGCTCGTTTTCCCGGCTCTCCCTTGTCCCTTCGTTTCGGTGAGTCGTGTGAGGGCGCGCATGTGAACTCGTTCGGGCGGGTTGATCGGGTGAACTCGTTCAGGCGGGTCGGGCGAGGGCGCCGAACCCGTATAAAAAAATGCTAAGTTGTGACCCGAGGTTGGCTTTGTGCACATTCGTGCAGCGCATTTTCCCAGCTCTCCCTTGTCCCTTCCTTTCGGTGAGTCGTTTAAGGGCGCGCGTTTGAACTCGTTCGGGCGGGTCGTTCGAGTAAACTCTTTCAGGCGGGTCGGTCGAGGGTGCACTCGGGCGAATGAGCTCGTATCAAAAAATGTTAATTTGTGACCCGAGGTTGGCTTTGTGCACATCCCTGCAGCTCGTTTTCCCAGCTCTCCCTTGTCCCTTCGTTACGGTTGTTTGGGCACCCATGTGAACTCGTTCGGGTGGGTCGTTTAAGGGCGTCCGAGTCAATTTGTTCGGGCGGGTCGTTTAAGGGCGTCCGAGTCAATTCGTTCGGGCGGGTCAGGCGAGGGCGTGCTAGGGTGAACGATCGCATGACAAAAATGCTAAGTTGTGACCCGAGGGTGGCTTTGTACACATTTGTGCAGCTCGTTTTCCTGCCTCTCCCTTGTCCCTTTGTTTCGGTCTTGTGTGCGCACATGTAAACTCTTACGGGCAGGTCGTTCGATGGCACCTGTGTCAACTCTTTCGGGTGGGTCGTTCGATGGTGTCCGTGCAAACTCATTTCGGTGAGGGCGTCCATGTAAACTCGTGTGGGTTGTTGTGGTGCGGTGCCTTGGCTCGTCTTAGTCCCCTTGTGCCCAACCAAATGATACAAGTGACAGGTTTCCTTTTCGTGTGAAAGGTGGGTTGGTAGTTGAGTTGTGTTTTCGGGTTTGCCTGAAGGATGGCCTTGGGTCATTTGTAGGGTGGACGATTTTCATGTTCTCTCCATCCCCACTCGGTAGTGCATGAGTGGTAATGTTGGCCATGCTCGTCCTGGGAGGCAAATGTGAACAATTTCCCTTTTGCTCTCTAAGTTCTTGGAGCTGTATGGGCTGTTGAGGTGTGGCTCCCCGACTCGTCTTGGTCCCCTCGTGCCCCTCAAGATGATACCAGCGACAGGGTTTCTTTCCGTGTGAAAGGTGGGTTGGAAATCGAGTTGTGTTTTCGGGTTTGCCCGAAAGATGGCCTTGGGTCATCTGTAGGGTGGCCGATTTTCATCTTCTCTCCATGCCCACTCGGTAGCGCATGAGCGGTAACACTGGCCATGGTCGTCCCGGGAGGCATATGTGAACAATTCCCCTTCTGCTCTCCAAGTTCTTGGAGTTGTATGGGCTGTTGTGGTGTGGCTCCCCGACTCGTCCTGGTCTCCTCGTGCCCCTCTAGATGATACCAGTGGCAGGTTTTCTTTTCGTGTGAAAGGTCGGTTGGGAATCAAGTTGTCTTTTCGGGTTTGCCTGAACGATGTCCTTGGGTCGTTTGTAGGGTGGCCGATTTTCATCTTCTCTCCATCCCCACTCAGTAGCGCATGAGCGGTAATGTTGGCCATGCTCGTCCCGGGAGGCATATGTGAACAATTCCCCTTCTGCTCTCGAAGTTCTTGGAGCTGTATGGGTTGTTGTGGTGTGGCTCCCTGGCTTGTATTGGTCCCCTCGTGCCCCTCTAGATGATACCAGCGACAGGTTTTCTTTCCATGTGAAAGGTGGGTTGGAAATCGAGTTGTGTTTTTGTGTTCGCCTGAACGATGGCCTTGGGTCGTTTTTAGGGTGGCCGATTTTCATCTTCTCTCCATCCCCACAAGGTAGCGCATGAGCGGTAATGTTGGCCATGCTTGTCCCGGGAGGCATATGTGAACAATTCCCCTTCTGCTCTCCAAGTTCTCGGGGTCGTTGTGGTGTGGCTCTCGAGCTTGTCTTGGTCCCCTCGTGCCCCTCCAGATGATACCAGCGACAGGTTTTGTTTCCGTGTGAAAGGTGGGTTGGCAATCGAGTTGCATTTTTGGGTTTGCCTGAATGATGGCCTTGGGTCGTTTGTAGGGTGGCCGATTTTCATTTTCTCTCCATCCCCACTCGGTAGCGCATGAGTGGTAATGTTGGCCATGCTCATCTCGGGAGGCATATGTGAACAATTCCCCTTCTTCTCTCCAAGTTCTTGGAGCAGTATGGGTTGTTGTGGTGTGGCGCCTGGGCTCATCTCGGTCCCCTCGTGCCCCTCCAGATGATACCAACGATAGGTTTTCTTTCCGTATGAAAGGTGGGTTGGCAATCGAGTTGTGTTTTCATCTTCTCTCCATCCCCACTCAGTAGCGCATGAGCGGTAATGTTGGCCATGCTCATCCCGGGAGGCATATGTGAACAATTCCCCTTCTGCTCTTGAAGTTCTTGGAGCTGTATGGGTTGTTGTGGTGTGGCTCCCGGGCTCGTCATGGTCCCCTTGTGCCCCCCCATATGATACCGGCGGCAAGTTTTCTTTCCGTGTGAAAGGTGGGTTGGCAATCGAGTTGTGTTTTCGGGTTCGCCTGAACGATGGCCTTGGGTCGTTTGTAGGGTGGACGATTCTCATCTTCTCTCCATCCCCACTCGGTAGCGCATGAGCGGTAATGTTGGCCATGCTCGTCCTGGGAGGAATATGTGAAGAACTCCCCTTCTGCTCTCCAAGCTGTATGGGTTGTTGTGGCGTGGCTCCCTGGCTTGTATTGGTCCCCTCGTGCCCCTCTAGATGATACCAGGGACAGGTTTTCTTTCCGTGTGAAAGGTGGGTTGGAAATCGAGTTGTGTTTTCGTGTTCGCCTGAAAGATGGCCTTGGGTCATTTTTAGGGTGGCCGATTTTCATCTTCTCTCTATCCCCACTCGGTAGCGCATGAGCGGTAATGTTGGCCATGCTTGTCTCGGGAGGCATATGTGAACAATTCCCCTTCTTCTCTCCAAGTTCTCGGGGTCGTTGTGGTGTGGCTCTCGGGCTCCTCTTGGTCACCTCGCGCCCCTCCAGATGATAACAGCGACAGGTTTTCTTTCCGTGTGAAAGGTGGGTTGGCAATCGAGTTGCATTTTTGGGTTTGCCTGAACGTTGGCCTTGGGTCGTTTGTAGGGTGGCCTATTTTCATCTTCTCTCCATCCCCACTCGGTAGCGCATGAGTGGTAATGTTGGCCATGCTCATCCCGGGAGGCATATGTGAACAATTCCCCTTCTGCTCTCCAAGTTCTTTGAGCAGTATGGGTTGTTGTGGTGTGGCTCCCAAGCTCATCTCGGTCCTCTCGTGCCCCTCCAGATGATACCAGCGACAGGTTTTCTTTTCGTGTGAAAGGTGGGTTGGCAATCGAGTTGTGTTTTCGGGTTCACTTGAACGATGGCCTTGGGTCGTTTGTAGGGTGGCCGATTTCCATCTTCTCTCCATCGCCACTCGGTAGCACATGAGAGGCAATGTTGGCCATGCTCGTTCTGGGAGGCATACATAAACAACTCCCCTTCTGCTCTCTAATTTCTTGGAGCCGTATGGGTTGTTGTGGTGTGGCTCCCTAGCTTGTCTTGGTCCCCTTGTGCCCCTTCAGATGATACCATCGATAGGTTTTATTTCCGTGTGAAAGGTGGGTTGGCAATCGAGTTGTGTTTTCGGGTTTGCCCGAATGATGGCCTTGGGTCGTTTGTAGGGTAGCCGATTTTCATCTTCTCTCCATCCCCACTCGGTAGCACATGAGCGATAGTGTGGGCCATGCTCATCCCTGTCCCTCTTGCCCATCCAAACGATAAGAATGGTGAAAGTTTACTCGACGCTCCGTTGAGCCTTTGTTGTTGTGGTCCCAGATGGGAGCCCCAAAACTCTGTCGTGCTTGTGTCGCTGCTGTGCCCCTCGGTTGCTGTGAATAGAAAAATTTGATTGTGCTAGGTAGCCATGTGTGGCTCCATTGAAATTGGCTCCTCATTATATTGTTCACCTCCTCCCTATTTGGTGCGGAGGGTTTTGCTTTTCGTGTGAAAGGTGGGTGGTAATTGAGTTGATTTTTCGGGTTTTCCTCAAGAATGGACTTGGGTCATTTGTAGGGCGGTCAATTTTCATCTTCTCTCCATGCCCACTCAGTAGCGCATGAGTGGTAATGTTGGCCATGCTTGTCCCTGGAGGCATATGTGAACAATTCCTTGACTGCTCCAAGTTCTCGGAGTTGTATGGGTTGTTGTGGTTTGGCTCCTTGTGATGGCTGGCCTCTTCATTGTTCGGCTGTTTATGGCGCTGGTTTCTTGTGCTTGTACTCTTTCTGTGTTGGCATTGTCGGTTGAGAAGCATACATTTAAGAGGGCCATGGAAGGGTTTTGGTTGTAAACCACCTACCCTCCCTCTTGCTTGCTTTTTCTGTCGGGTGATGTGAGGCGCTGTTCTCCTTTTTGTAAATTCAAGGGTTGGCATTCCTTTCAAAGTGCACATTGTTTGTGGTTGCGTTGGCTTTGAGGTTTTGATAGATGTGTTGGCCCATATGTTTGATCGTGGGGTCGGCTTTTTCCTTTCATCTTGCGTGTGCGGCAGGGTTTTGCGGTTGGAAATGTTAAGTCACAACGTTTATGGGCATTTTGTTGTTTCAATTGTGTATGCGCTCATGGTCCAATGGGGAGGAGGCTTGCTACGTCGATGGTGAGGCCTATCTAGAAGAAGGATTTCGAGGTGGAATGCTTCGACCTCCCTCCTTTGCGTGGAGGTGGCCGTAGGGGAAAATTATTCATCATCCGGTCGGTAAAGCTGTGGGAAATCTCCTAGGTTGCCTGTAGGTAGGGTGCATGGGGTGCGGAGCTGCCCGATCCGTCCTCCTGTTTGGATATGTTCTTTATTGTGTAGTGAGCCTCTTGATTTGCATTTATTTCCTTCCTTTTCCTTCGCATCGTGGTTGCCGCAGGCAGTCAATTGATCGAGGTCCACCGTTGCTGCTGTCCGGGTGGACTCCTAGGGTGCCTCGGTGCGCGGCGGGGAGGGTCGGGGGGCATTTCTAAGAGAGGTTGTGGGCTCGGTCGGTCTTGTTTTGTTTCCTTCCGTTTCCTTTGCATTGAGGCTGCCGTAGGTGATCATGCGATTGAGGTACATTGTTGCTGCTGTCCGGGTGGACTCCTAGGTGGCCTTCGTGCGGGGAGGGGAGGGGAGGGTTGGGAGCATGTGTTGTTTCAATTGTGTATGCGCTCATGGTCCAATGGGGAGGAGGCTTGCTACGTCGATGGTGGGGGCTATCTGGAAGAAGGATTTCGAGGTGGAACACTTCGAACTCCCTCCTTTGCATGGAGGTGGCCATAGGGGAAAATTATTCATCGTCCAGTCAGTAAAGCTGTGGGAAATCCCCTAGTTTGCCTGTACGTAGGGTGCATGGGGTGCGGGGCTACCCGATCCCTCCTCTTGTTCGGATATGTTCTTATATTGTGTAGCGAGCCTCTTGATTTCCATTTATTTCCTTCCTTTGCCTTCGCATCGTGGTTGCCGCAGGCGATCAAGTGATCGAGGTCCACCGTTGCTGCTGTCTGGGTGGACTCCTAGGTGGCCTCGGTGCGCGGCGTGGCCGTAGGGGAAAGTTATTCATCGTCCGGTCAGTAAAGCTGTTAGAAATCCCCTAGGTTGCCTTTTTGTAGGGTGCGTGGGGTGCGGAGCTACCCGATCCCTCCTCTTGTTTGGATATGTTCTTGTATTGTGTAGCGAGCTTCCAGATTTGCATTTATTTCCTTCCTTTGCCTTCGCATCGTGGTTTCCGCAGGTGGTCGAGTGATCGAGGTCCACCATTGCTGCTGTCTAGGTGGACTCCTAGGTGGCCTTGGTGTGTGGCATGGAGGGTGAGGGGGAATTTCTAAGAGATGTTGTGGGCTCTGTTGGCCTTGTTTTTTTATTTCCTTCCGTTTCCTTTGCATTGAGGATGTTGCAGGCGATCATGCGATCGAGGTCCACTGTTGCTGCTATCCGGGTGGACTCCTAGGTGGCCTCTGTGCTAGGAGGGGAGGGTTGGGGGGCATTTGTTGTTCTGGTTGTGTATGCGCTCGTGGTCTAATGTGGAGGAGGCTTGCTACGTCGATGGTGGGGGCTATCTGGAAGGAGGATTTCAAGGTGGAATGCTTCGACCTCCCTCCTCTGTGTGGAGGTCGCCGTAGGGGAAAGTTATTCATTGTCTGGTCGGTAAACCTGTTGGAAATCCCCTAGGTTGCATTTACGTGGGGTGCATGGGGTGCAGAGCTGCTCGATCCCTCCTCTTGTTTTGATATGTTCTTGTATTGTGTAGCGAGCCTCTAGATTTGCATTTATTTCCTTCCTTTGCCTTCGCATCATGGTTGCCGCAGGCGGTCGAGTGATCGAGGTCCACCATTGCTGCTGTCCGGGTGGACTCCTAGGTGGCCTCGGTGCATGGCCTGGAGGGTTAGGGGGCATTTCTAAGAGAGGTTGTGGGCTTGGTTGGTCTTGTTGTTTTATTTCCTTTTGTTTCCTTTACATTGAGGCTGCCGCAGCCGATCATGCGATCAAGGTCCACCATTGCTGCTGTCCGGGTGGACTCCTAAGTGGCCGCGCTGCACGGCAGGGAGGATTTTGGAGTCATTCATTTCTAGGGGAGTGGGTGAGTGATCCCTTGTTTTCTTGTTGGTCAGGGGCACGGTTGTAAACTCCAGAGTGGCCTTGGTTCATTGTGGCTCAGCAGGTCTACCCATTTGTTCGCTATGTCCTGGGCATGTTCCGTGTGCTTCCTTCTTGGGATGCAAGAGGTGTGAGGCATAAAAGTTTTACATGATATTTTAACATCTCTTTGACTCGATGGGTGTTCAGGTTGGCTGTTGGTAAGAGAGCGCTCGGAATGCCCTTTGAAGTGGGAGGGTGCTACGTGGTTGATCCTGCCAGTAGTCATATGCTTGTCTCAAAGATTAAGCCATGCATGTCTAAGTATGAACTAATTCAGACTGTGAAACTGCGGATGGCTCATTTAATCAGTTATAGTTTTTTTGATGGTACCATACTACTCGGATAACCGTAGTAATTCTAGAGCTAATACGTGCACCAAGTCCCGACTCTTTGGAAGGGATGCATTTTTTAGATAAAAGGCCGGCGCGGGCTTGCCCGCTTCTCCGGTGAATCATGATAACTTGTCGGATCGCACAGCCCTTGTGCTGGCGATGCTTCATTCAAATTTCTGTCCTATCAACTTTCGATGGTAGGATATAGGCCTACCATGGTGGTGACGGGTGACGGAGAATTAGGGTTTGATTCCGGAGAGGGAGCCTGAGAAACGGCTACCACATCCAAGGAAGGCAGCAGGCGCGCAAATTACCCAATCCTGACATGGGGATGTAGTGACAATAAATAACAATACTGGGCTCATCGAGTTTGGTAATTGGAATGAGTACAATCTAAATCCCTTAATGAGGATCCATTAGAGGGCAAGTCTGGTGCTAGCAATCGCGATAATTCCAGCTCCAATAGCGTATATTTAAGTTGCTACAGTTAAAAAGCTCGTAGTTGGATCTTGGGTCGTAAAGGTCGGTTTGCCTACTCGGTGTGCACCTGCCCTTCCGTCCCTTTTGTCGACGGCGTTTTCACCCGGCGCCCAAAATTTTGGGTTTCCACTCATAGCTCAAAATTTGGGGTTTCCATGCGGCGCCCAAAATTTGGGGTTTCCACCCAGCGCCCAAAATTTCGGGTTTCCATGCGGCACCTTAGCACCCAAAATTTGGTGTTTCCACCCGGCGCCCAAAATTTGCGGTTTCCATGTCGCACCCAAATTTGGGGTTTCCACGCGGCGCCCAAAATTTGGGGTTTCCATGTGGCGCCCAAAATTTGGGGTTTCCACCCGGTGCCCAAAATTTTGGTTTTCCACTCAAAGCCCAAAATTTGGGGTTTCCATGTGGCACCCAAAATTTGGGGTTTCCACCCAGTGCCCAAAATTTGGGGTTTCCACTCGGTGCCCAAAATTTGGGGTTTCCACCCGGCGCCCAAAATTTGGGGTTTCCAC
>APFE030057084.1:6504-18696 GCA_000404065.3 Pinus taeda
CAACAATTGGAAGAAAAAAGAGAAAAAGGGCTTTGTTACAATTGTGATAGCAAATGCACTAAAGGTCATAAGTGTGTTGAGAAGAAATTATTTTACATAGAGTATGAAGAGGAGGAATAAAAGGATCAAGAAACATCAAAATAAGAGGATATACGCCAGGACCCAACCCCAGAGAAAGAAGAAATGAATCAAACCATATCTTGTAAAGCATTGGCAAGAATTACCACTCCTCAAACTCTCAAGATGGAAGGACATATCAAGAAGAAAAAGATGCAAGAAGTAGAAGATCACATCGAGAAATAAGAAATGGATCCAACCATATCTTGTAATTCATTAGTCGGAATTACCACTCCTCAAACTATCAAGATAGAAGGGCATATGAAGAAGAAAAATTTTCAAGAAGTGAAAGATCGCATCAAGCATCAAGAAATGAATCCGACCATATCATGTAAAGGATTGGAAGAAATTACCACTCCTCAAACTCTAAAGATAGAAGGACATATCAAGAAGAAAAAGGTTCAAGTAGTGAAAGATCACATCGAGCATCAACAACAAGTTCTCAAAATTTTAAAGGATAATGCCACTTTGGTGCAAAATCAAATGAGACAACAAGTAGATCAACATCATAGTGAGAAATGTTTTGATGTAGGTGATTGGGTATTTTTACTGCTACATCTCAAGCAAGCTATTTATGAGAAGGAAATGTTGGCAATACAATACACACTTAAGAAATGGCGACCTTACCAAATGGGAAGACACTTCAAGGTACAAATGGATCATGATAGTCTTAAATACTTTTTAGAACAACTATTATCTTTAGAAGAACAAAAAAAATGGGTCACAAATATTTTGGGTTATGACTTTGACATCATCTATAGAAAAGGGAAGCAAAATTGTGTTGTAGATGCACTCTCAAGAAAGGATGAGGATGTGGAAGCATTGTTTTGTGCTATTTCTATTATCCAACCAGATTGGATAAACAAAGCAAGGGATGAATGGAAGAAGGACGAAGAAGTATGGACACTTATTTAAAAGTTGCAAAAGATCCCAATTCAAACAATATTGCCAGAAATTGAAGAGGAAGGAAAAATCATATTGGAACTTGGAGCAATCACAGAAACAAGAACCCGACAGCTATGAAATCGATCAATTTCAGAGTACCTCATCAAGTGGAAGAACTTACCGCTAAATATTCCACATGGGAGGACAAGAATTTTATACATAAGCATGAAGAACTACTGAAGCATTAAGGACAACATTTTTTGAAGGAGAGGGGCATGTTAGGCCCCTATACTACTAATGTAACCCCTTATTGTTTTAGTACAACCCCCTTATTATATTGATGTACCCATGTAGTTCCCATATTGTTACTATTGTGCCCCACAGAAGCCTACTATTCTTATTATTGTTCCCTTACATTATTATTGTTATGTCGGCTCTCATTATATTATGACCCCTTAGACTCCTATATATAGAAAGGAGGTCTTTTCATTTGTATCATCGAAGAATTGTTAATTTGTGTAATGTAAAGGAGGTTTCCCCCTCGAAGAGGCTAAATTCTAAGGTGTTCAACTATCTTTTCTTTCTTTTTGTGAGCTAGTTTCATAACATTAAGCTTTCAATCAAAGGTTTGCTTTGATACCAATCGTTGGAAATATTGAGAGGGGGGTGAATCAATATTTATTATATTTGTACAATCGGTTAGTTTATTTTCTTAAACATTCATAACATTAATATTAACAAAAACTTCATCGCATCAAATAAACAGTACACAAAGGATTTTGTCCAAACAAGCTTTGCATTATGTATGGTTACATACACATTTACCAACTTAGATGGAAGGAAGTGAAAAAATCCCCAAGCCTAAATATGTTTGTAGATAAAGTCTACAGGAGTCTTCAACCTCCCTTACAATCAACCAATGCACCCACTTCTACAACAACCACTATCTACCACCATTGCAACCATTATCCACCGTTGCACTTCACTTCCACTGCAATCCACTGCTTATGTTTGCTCCTGTCTCTGTTGCTGCCATTGTTACCACCATTTCTTCCAATACATCCAACTACTACTAATAATGTTGTTTATGCACTTGTCACTATTAAATCTCATACCATTGATGTCATACTTCCATACATCATATGTATTGAGGTTACTACTCGATGTATTAGGTCAAGGTCACGGTCACTTATTGTTGTTATGCACTTAGATCATCTCTTCTTCATGTACAATCATTGTCTCTTTTCAATGTCATATCAAGACCAACATTATGTATCATTTTCACAATTCCAAATCATCTCTGTCATATACAACCATTGTTGTCCACTACTTTAAGGTCACAAGGTTACTACATCCATGCCATTGATATGTCATGTTGTCATAGAGCCAACTGAAATCATACTACCTCATTGTTAACAGATCACTTTATTAATCACAAGATATTGTTGTGAGCCTCATGACATCAAATACTTATTATTAACAACAATTAGCTACAACCCTAATACACAAAGGTTTATATCAAAATTCCTAAATGACATATACAATGTTGTTGTCACTAACATTCATTAATGTTACCAACGTTATCATTATCAATGTCAAGGAAATATAGTTACAACATTATTACTATCTCCCTGTATCATTGTACCACACATGGCTACTATACAATATTAATGCCATGAAAAAGGGGTTTCTGCCACATTCACTGTAAATCAAGGATTAGTAATATTGTCACTTTCATTATCGCATTCATCAAGAATCTCACAACTATTATATTATCACCCTAACATAAAGATAACTCATCACTGTGATATGTTGAAGCATCACTACTCACTTACAAGCAAACATGATTTATATGTCATTGTCACAAGTCATGCCTAGATCAAGTCATTACATTGATATCTCTACTCCATTATGTCATTTTCAATGTATTAATACCAACACTTGGTGAACATGATATTTAGAGATGTGATTATTATATTACTTCCTTTGATATTCCAATCTTCAAGAAAACATTGCACGAGATCTTATCAGCACCGTTGAGGTGCTTAGGAGGATAAGGATACCAAGTTACCTAAATGAATTCCACCTCAATCATTCCAGGAGCATGATGAGATTCCATAGGTCATAAGGTGAATTGGTTCAATGCACAATTTCTCTGGTTAGGTTCTCCAGGATGAGAACATCCAAGGCAACAAGACCAACATCAAATCACATAGTGAATGCAATTGTTGCTACAACAAACTTTCTAAGTGTGGGCCTCTGACATAGATCATGAACTATATATATTTTTGGGAGTTATCCAGATCATAGAACTTGAAAGCATTAGAAAAATGAATCCCAATATCCCTAAAGACCACACCATACACTCGGAGAAAAGTGTCGATTAGATCACAGGGATTATCCCTACAAGCACTTCGGAGCCCTCCACAAAAATGTCTCTCGAGGAACCACAATCATTTAAATATGTATGTTGTAAAAACTCCAGTTACCCATTTTCAAAGGTAATATGTGATGAAACATGATCCACAGGTGTTGTAGAGATCGAAACAACGCAACTTCAGAAGACGTTGCAAATAGAAAGTTCAATTAGATGCTTCTACTATGTTGCCTTCTTCAAACAGATCATAGAGGTAACATTCCTTTCATGCTCAAAACAATTATAGAAATGTCTTTGACCTTCTTTACATGAAAATATGTCTCGAAAAATTGCTACTACAATCATGGGATTAGGTCGAAATAATAGGATATGATATTTTAACAAGGCTGGCCCTTGGTCTACTTTAAAGTTTGTCAAGCAACCCTTCTTTGTTGATCTAGGTTTTGATGTTTAGGATTGTAGCCATCATAAATGATTACAAGAGAGAATAATTACACACATTCACAAACCCTTATGCACTGAGAATTCGTTGGCCATATGTGTTTGTGATGTTTCCTTAACAAGTTCTGAAACCACTGAAAAGGAGGATGCTACAGATCATGATAATTTGACTTACGCTTCACAAAATCAAAGGAGGACCAAACAAATATTGCAATCAATTTTAGTCAACATTCTCCATATAATGAGTAATCTATGACCTATAATAAAATTAAATGAATCCCCACAACAATTATTACATGCCTTCATTTCCTTTCGCCTTGATCCAACAATGCTCCGCAGGGTCAAGTTTACAGAAATAGAGATCAAGTTACTTGGATGCTCTTAGTGAGTAATCATCATCCTCTTATGTAGGAGATGAATAGAAATTTTAATGGCAGGGTGACCTATGCCTTTTGGAGGGTAAAACTTAATTTTTAATTTTTAATTTTGAGCCCAAAATCATGAATTTGATTCAAAGGAGGGAAGACTAAAATTCGAATTTTGGAATCAATAATATGCCCGACTTTGATCTAGGTTTTAATTTAAATTTTGATCCCTTAATTTTAAATTGAATTTGGTCCCTTCAACTTTGCATGGAGCCAAAATTTTATCATAATTCAACGTTAAATTTTGGATGCTCTTCAATAATAATTTTTTCACACAAGTTTAATGAAGATTTTTCCAAACTACCACATCATTTCAATAAGAAACCCTTCCTAACTTAGCGAATGAAATTTTTCCATATCATCCATGCTTTTGGTTCATTTTAACAACCAATAATGTGATGCCACCTCAGCAGCCCTTGGGGTTTTGGATCACAAATTGGGGTTTGCAACTTTGACCAAGTGTATCTCTCCAACCGTGAGGCTGCTTGAGATGCTCCACATAGCAATAGAATTAGCGCGATGAGGAGAATCCACTAGCAAGGGTTTCCAAGGTAAAATGGGTGATATTCTTCTTCAAAAGCCTCCAACAAGAGTGGGGTATATGCATCAACCTGGAAATCCAAAGCCTAGAGCTAGGGTTTCATCAAGTTGCATCATTCTTGACACAATCAAGCTACGCTCAATCCTCCTGCACCATCATCATTACCTATATCATATCAATAACTTTCAAATATACTTGACATCAATGTTGATATCTACATACCACACTTGCTGGCACCTACACCCGCTTTGACATCAATGACAACATACTCAACAACAATTGATGAAAATTCTTAGGTAGAGGTGAAAAAATTGGAACCCCACATAAAATTATAGAACAAGAAATTCTTTCATGACCCAAGAAGTGGAGTTTTTAGAGACGGCCTCCAAAATATTGCAAATTGTAAACATACCCCCTTACCACCCATGGTACACACTAAGGTAGAAGTAGGAAACTACTATAATGGCTCAATATCAAATGTCCAATTATGGAAATGGGTTCTCAAAAGTTGACAATGCAAACTCAAAATTACAACTATAAACATATTAGATGAACAAAGATTCATGACATTAAAAATCCCTCCTTGATCAAATGAGATAACTTTGTCGCATACCCAACTAATTTTATCCTAACCACACTTGCAAAAACTTGATTTCACTTTCTCATATATTTTGTAAAGCACTTTGAAAGTAAACCTTTTTTCAAATATTTAGTATGAGATTAAATCATAAACATTGCACTTATTCCACTTGTAAAATACTAACTAAAAAACATGTCACTTAATCATGCCACTTTTCCAATTCCTTGAATGCAACTTTTCAAATTCTTTGCATACAACTTTGCAATTGTTTTCATGCAAATAGGCATATATCAACTACAACAATATTATCACATAACAATACTATATGTTGATATCTAAAAAAATTATATACTAAATAAAAATAAACTTATCCTATTTATTAAATTGTTTACCTCATTAGAATTAATTAGTTATTAGGTTAAATTAAAATAAAAATAATTACAAATTTAATTAAATTAAAATTAAAATTAAATAATTAAAATTAATAATCAAGATTAAATTATTTATAATAATAAAATAATGGAACATTGAATAGTACATGTAGTTTGGTCTTTATATTAGTTGGCTTCCTCTTGAATTAAATTGGTCGGCTTTTACTTGAATATATCATACTTGAGGTTTATTTATCTGTTCTAGTTGGAAGATTCTTCTCTCAATCAATCTATCATTCATAATCTATCATTTTCTATCCTGATGATGGACCCCCTTTGAGGTTTGAAATGTCGACATATTGAACATTATACTGTGGATAATCCGGATCATGTTTTTCCAAAAATCTACCACAAAAGCTTAAATTCTAATACTATATGTTTTATGGATAAATTCATTTTGTGGACAGAAGCAATCTCCCTAGACCTAGTGTCTTATTCTAGAAACAACCAAGAAAAAAATGCAATGCTTTCCTATATATGATTGAAATATGGGAAGAAAACCTACTTGGAATCCAATATAAGTTTCCTTCTTCTCCTTACCTGTTAGCTTCAGCTCCAACTTCAATTTCTATAAGTGGAACCTTAAAATCATCCAAAACAAGCAAGAGAATCAAAATATACAAAATAGAATATACAAACAGCTCTAAACAAGAAGTCGAGGATTCATGTTCTACATATGCACAAACGAGAGATAATGTATATGAGCAATAATGCACTTTTGCATTAATAAAAGAAAGAAATAATTATAGCCCTTGTAGGCCTTGACCTTGTAAATCTCTCCCAAATATCTTATCTTTCCTTTGCCACAATAATAAGCCTTCAATCATACCTAAAGCACATGGATGGATTATGGACCTCTAAACACAAATGAGCAACATAAGGGCATAATTCATAGTCTCCAAAAGCGAAACCAGACTCTATGGGAGGCAATGAATTTATAGGGTAAATGAGGTGGTTTGGGATTTACCATTCTAGGGCTTAGATCCACATTAGAGGGAGGTAAGTTCTAGGAGATATGATATAAGACCTCAATAGTATGAGTTCGAGATCTGATCCAACAATAAATGGTGAAACCACTTCTGAAGCTTCTATAGAGATAAACTTCGAGATTAATTTTTAGTTTTACTCATTTCTAGCTATCATCACACTTTTTGTAAAAACAACATGCAATCTCTAGTGTAGGTTAGATGTATGCATATTGTGTCATCACAAGTTGTCTTAAAGGAAAGTGCGTTGATCCACCAAATTAGGTTTTTTAACCAATGTAATCAAGGATTCTTGTAACTTTTGGAAATTTAATGCTTTTGGATTTGTAGGGGATGATTGCAAAGTATCAATGGATGATGATAGATTCTGGTTCAAGGCCATTTGGTTGAATGCAACAAAATGACATGTAACATTATCCCATCCACAAATAAAAATTTTCTTCAAACAATTACTATACTACTGCATTTTCAGTTAAGCATGTCTTCAAACACTTTGAATGCAAACTAATATAGTGAATTCTTTGTGATGGGCCTTTAAATTAGACATAAATTAAGGCCCATGCCTCTGAATTAAACATAAATTAAGGCCCATATGACTATCCTTCGGCACATTAAACCTCTATTTTTGCATTAGATAATGTATTTTTAACTTTAATATATTCATGAGGAAGGTTTATGAATAATTGCATATTTGTGCTTAATATTATTTATTTTTGTGGAATATTATGAGAATATTGGGCAGATTATGAAGATTTGGAGGAGATAATTTAGGGAATTTATCCCTACTACACGAGGATCAATATTAAATAATAAATCAACAAGATATTATGGAATTATGGCACAGATTGTGGAACTCCAATGATTGAGAAAATCTAGGAATGTCTTCCTTGCCATTTAATGCAGATTCCTGGTATTGGGAACCAGATCCACTAATAAAGGGATTTTGGTGGGGAAAGCTTCATCCTTTCATGGGGAATGATTCCTAATAATTTTATATAAGTGCCAACTCTAATTTTCCTATAGGGAGATATTTTTATTAGTCTTCTTGTGGAGAGAACTCGTATTTTTGCAGCTCCATTGTATTTTCTTGCCGAGATGTAATTGTATTAATGAAAATAACGAAGATTGGTATCATGTTTAGCTTCTAAATCTCATTCTCTTCCATAGGTCTCTGAGTTTCCTTGGTCTTGGTGATCCCAAGAGCCTCAGATCCCCTTTGTATCATTTTATTTCCTTCTTTTCACTTCTTATTCACATGTATCTCTTGTTTTTATTTCTTTCTATTTTTGCATTTAGTATTAATTATTTCTTTCTGTATGGTTGGGTTAAATGGTTGATGTAGGTTCTTTTATAGGATCAAAAGCATATTTTCATCCTTGGAAAAGCTTTGGAAGGTCATAGTAATTGAGCTACTTGGATTAGTTTTCTTATTCCCAAATCTAGATTTTTGAAACTCCTTTGTAGCAAAGAACAGTAAATTTCTGCTATTTTTAAGAGCATGTTAACGAGCTTCAATAAAGTTGATTCCACTTGAATTAGATAAAAAAAACATTATATTTAATAAAAAAAATTACCTCATTGCATTTTCACTTGATTAGGTCAGGCATTTGATAGATTTACTAGCTCACTAATTCCCTAATTTTTGGATTTTAGACTAGTAATTTTCCGTTATTTAATAAATTTTCCCTTGTATATATGAATTTGTGGATAGATGCAGACCGTTGGTTTGTGTTATATTCTTTCAATACTAGCGGGGGGTTCTTAGGGGGGATGGAAGCCCCCCTGTCAGGGGTATGTAGGGGTCTCCCCTGCACAGGGTCCAGGGGACAGCGCCCTAGGAAAAAAAATTCAGACCCTATATTACCTATGGTTTTGTGCATGGATTTCGCACATGGTTTTGGGCGTGATGGTTTTCGGTCCATGGTATTATGTAGATCCAATCAAGGAAACTATAGTTATGTTCTAATCTAGGGTTAATGGATTAAGGTTTATGGATGCTTCGGCATGTATATATATGTATTGTAACATTGAAAGGGACATAATGAAAAATCAATCTGGTAGTCCCGGTTTTGGGATCCAAGGGAAAATCTCTGTGTATATGTGTTTTATGTGTTATGCTCTTTCCATTGTTTATTTTTTGTTTTTAGAATTCTTATGTAGGTAATTTTTGTATGGGGTTAAAAACTACATAGACAATAATGTGTGTTTTTGCAGGAGCTTCTACATTGTAGGGAGACCCCATCTTGTTCGCCTCATCCAAGCCCCATCCACCCATGTCACCAAACTCCACTAAAATCTCAATCGGAATTATTGTTTTATAAGAAACAATTGTCGTTTCCATTGAGAAAATCTACCCATCTTGAAGCCCTTGCTTGTGTTCTGGGTATTTTCCACCATCTCCATGCCTTATTCTTCCATTATCCACCTTTCCCAAGCTCCATTCCACCTTCTATACCACTTCCTAAGCTTTTGACCTGTTTTTTGTAATAAAACAAGGGATCCTATAGACATCATGTAGGAACTAGTACGTCCTGTAGTCCATGGCTTATTTTGAGCCCAAATTGAGAAAAATCATCATTTAAGCTAGGATTAGGCCTGTACTTGACCTCAAAGCCATCAAAACCATTGTATCTCTCTTCCTCCACACTTGTCTCCCTTGCCAAAGAACAAGGAAATATTAGCATTTGCATTTATAAAATGAAAAGATAAAGAAAAATAGTTCTTTTTTTTTCTTAATTAGCACATGCATGCAGCAATTAATACTCCCTAGATCAGATTCCATGCTTAGTTACTTTAAATGATCACATGTGATAAATAGGGTTAAGTTAGGTTTCATTTACATTTAGTTCATGATCTTTATGCAATTAGAATATGTTTCTTTCCTTGTACTTTATTTCTTGCAACAGGTTAGGGTTTCCATTTCGAGCAGTTCATTTTCTGCAATTAGTTTAGGATTTGATTTTAGTACATGCACTCCATTACATCATGACAATAAAGGAAGGACACATTGTATGTTGCACATATAGTGTCGATATCTCTTAAGTTTTTACAAACCCCGAGTTGATAAATAAAGTCGGTAGCCTTGGGAGTTGCAGCATTCTTGTTGCAATACCGAGGCTCACCACTTTTTGGTGTCGTTGTTGGGGAGGTGTCAAAGTATGCATTGTTTTCTTCCCTATTTGATTCATTTCTTTTTACTTTTTGCAAAAACAAATACTAATTTATTTAGGCATATTTCATTTCAAAAATAGAAAAGTTAATTTCATTAGTGTTTTCATTCAATCATAAAAACAAAACAAAAATCTCCAACTCCAACCTAACCCTCCATTTAATCACGTGGTGTAATAAGAGCCATATCACCGTCCACTTTTTCCAGTAGAAGAAGAAGATGGCAAAGAATGTAGAAGAAATGGATGGATATGATGAAAATGAGGAAGATCCTCTTGAATTTCCCATTCAAGATAATGATATCAATGTGCACATGAAGAACATCCCCCCATCTTTTCTTCTAAAATTTCATGGTCTAAGGTCAGAGGATCTGGAAACCTTTCTCTTTGAATTTGAAATTGTTTGTAGATCTTATGGTTACTTATTAAAAACTCAAAATTGAGATTTTTTCTAGCAACATTGAAGGATAGAGTACTTAAATGGTTCATGAGTTTAGGGACTAATTCAATAAGATCATGGAATGATATGTAAAAGATATTTCTAGAAAAATATAAAGATCATGATGTTAAGGAATAAATATTTAGAATGAATCAAAGAGAAGATGAGAGCCTTGATGATCTAATAGAGAGGTTCATGTATAATGTTAAGAGGGAAAAACTACATCATTTAGGATCCAACACACTAAAAATTATCTTACTTAAAACAATTAGGGATGAATGGATTGATCTCCTTGATTTCATGAGTAGAGGTGATGTATACTAATTATCATTTGATGAAATTTGTGAAACATGCAAACACATATCAAGAGGAAGGGAAAGAGTAAGTCAATCAACATCAAGATCGGAAAGTCAAGCTAAACATGGAAATTTGCTTGATAACTTTGAAACAAAAATTCTTAGCAATCTAAGTGAACAAGTATAAACGTTAAGAATGAAAAATGAGAAAAAGGAAGATGTTGATATTTGTGTCATCCATGCAGAATCACATGAAGTTAAATATTTCCCCTCATTACCAAGTTTGAAGGAAGTTTATCCAGAGGACAATGGAGCAAGTCAATAGCTAATGCAACTATGTTATGTAGCTCCAAGAGGACCATGGTAGCCTATTCAACCTAGTATGATGCAAGAACCTAATTTACAATTTTAAGCTTATGCACATCCATCTCAAAGTAATTATAATACACCCTTTCCTTGGAAACATTCACCATCTCAACCCCAAAACTGATCTTGGCAACAAGGTATGCAAGGAAATTATGGGAGCCATCCATAACATCCTCAATATTTTCCTCAATATCCTCCATACCCAACTCTATGTTATCCCTACAATTCACCTCCACCACAACCACAAGCCCAATCACATCCATCTCAAATATCCACTCCCACTCAACTACTTGTACCACCATTTCCAAACCCACACATTGAAGTAGCTCAGCCCACTTACAATGCTGAGGTACAACACTTCCAAACATCTCCTCTTGAGCTCAATGGTATTCACCACAGCTCAGGAAGAGTATTGCAAAAAAGAAATTATCTTGACATCATTGAAGGACCACATCCAAAAGAATAAGATTCAAATGAGAATACCAAAGGATCATGGGCTACATTTGATAAAGAGCAGACAACAAAAATAGAGATTGAGAAATCTCCCTCATGGTTACATCAAATCCTCAATGTATTCAGGAGAAAAATCAGCAGAAAAAGGAATATTTGAAGTTCATGGTAGAAGAATACATGAAGAATGATCCAGATAAGCAAGAAAACCAAGGACAACAAAGTTATATTGAGGTTTGGTTCTAGAAAATCAACAAAATGGAGAATCACTCTCTTCTTCAGCTATGCTTGATCCTTTCAAAGTCAAATCATTTGGTCTTTGAAATCCAGGTACATGTCAAAGCATACATTTCAAGCCTACACATCAATTTTTCTATCATATTGATGTGCACATGGCTTCATTTGAAGTATTCTTATACTTGAAAGTGATTTTGTTTTTCAAAATAGGGGAGGGTAAAAAAAAAATGAAAAATAAGAGAAAAAAAAATTTCTCAGGTGAAAACCTCCTTTGAGGTGCCTCAGATTGGCTCATTGATTGAAAACCTCCATAAGGCAGTCAATGGGTTGGAAAAAAAAAATAAAAGAGAAAAAAAAAAAGATCCTAAGTGAAAACCTTCTTTGAGGCACCTAGGCAAACCTAGTAGTTGAAAACCTCCTTGAGGCAGCTAGTAGCCCTAAAAAAAAAATAATA